>CAVNYN010208731.1:48284-178490 GCA_963692815.1 Nyctanthes arbor-tristis
ACCCCCCCCCCCCCCAAAAAAAAAAAAAAAAAAAAAAAACCCACAAAACAAAACACTTTTCTCTCCTTTCTTTTAACACTTTCTCTCCCTTCTTTTAAAAAAATACATGAATGACCTCAAAACTATAAAACTATAAATATAAAAAAGATAATCTGGGGACTCCATAGGCGCAGGCTTCAAATCAAACTTCACACACTCTTCCAAATCCCCAAAATATAGATGTATATAGCATATAGGCAGAAGTAAGAGAGAAGGATGACGAGATGGGGGTGTGGTATAAGAACACCACATCACCAACCTTTGATATCCTCCCAAATGAACCACACCATGACACAAAAAGCATGTCCATAAGTTATTTTGCTTCTGACACAATAATCCTCTCCATTTGACCAGTATTCAACCTGAAGCCAAATTTTAAAGGTTTAATGTATACCAGTTCTGCTAAATTGACAGCAAATACCAATTCTGCTGATTTTCCTAACAGTGCATCTGGCAACCTTAGTCAAAAGGCTTGTTTGAAAGAGTTCTTCAGCAATTTATCTTTCTCAAAAGGACACCAAAACAATTCATGCATATACACAGTCCAAGAAAACATTCTCATCTAATGACAGTCAAACAACTAGAACAATACCTTCACAACTACAGGAGTGTTAACGCCTTGCGCCTCAGAAATTTCTTCTAATAGTTACTTGTTAACAACAAAAGTAAGCAAGCAGTCGATAGACAAATCTACTTTTGCCAAGGGAATAATTTTTACAGATGATATGACCTTAGAAGACATCTTGGAGTTAAAACTGAATATGGACAGCATGAGAAAATATGCAGGAAAATGATATTCAACCAAAGCTTACTTATATTCACATGTAAATGCTTTGTTTTGGAATAGCTTCAGAACCTGAGAGGTTCCATTTGCAATCCTGTCATAAGAACCAAGCTAGACACCAATGAAAAATGATCCACAAATAAACTTCATGAAAAGCATTGTACAAAGATCAATGGAACTATATTGGTACTTTGCAAGCATCGGTTTGATAGGTATCCCTGGAACCATTGACAAGGTTGATGAAGAGAAATCAATCCCCTTTTCCATCAGGGAAGGAACGAGCAAATCCTGACAGCGAGAAGTCAATGCAATAAGTGACACCAAAAGCGATCAAAGAAGCATGATAGTTACAAAATCACCCAAGTAAAAAAAAAAAAAATGTAGAAGTAAAGAAGTGAAGGCTGACAAGAGCGATAGTTTGTAGTCACATACCATTCCATAGATTAATTGACTTAACAATTAAGACATATGCAGGCATAAGATAGAAAATGAATGTCCAACCTTCCAATGTCTACATGCATGCGAAATTGCGAATAGAAAAGCCATGACTTAAGATGGAATGAACTACAACACTTCCACGCATTCTTCTGTTATACTCTGATTCAACATGAAGAATTCTGTAGGCGTGATATCTACTTTTCTTGCATTGGAAAAAAAATCTTGTTAAGTGTGTTCTAAGAGCAGTCCATTGCCCTTACTACTCTATGCGTGAATGTGTTGCTTAATTTATTTAGTAAAGAATGTAGGCATTTTGGCCGACTAATATGAAGGCTACATGCTTCATCACTCATAGAAATTTCTTTCATTCAACTCTTTATGCTTCTGCTTCACCTTCAGAGTTTTCCCTTAGACTTTGCAGAGTCCAACCATTTTGCTTGCCGATTGCCAAAAGAGAGGGAGGAAAAGGGGGAGGATCTACATGTCCACAAAATAAGCAATAAGTCTAAAGATATCATAAAGGTTCCTTGCAACAATTACTACACAACACAGTACCATCTCCATGCATGTATTATGGCAGTTCAACTGCCTGGTCATGGACACTTTTAGGTAGAGATGTTGCCACAGGGGAGAAAAGGAGGGAATATAGGCACGGGAGAAGCAGGTAAGTTCAATTATATCGTCCATTTCAATTGATAATAACTAACTCCATGTAATCGACACTAATAATACTTCAGAAGTGGTGACCAAATATTAGGAGGAAGATTCCCAACCTCAACAAAACTGGGTAGGCAGTTAACTTGCTTCTTACTGTGTTTAAAGAGAATTCATGAAAGAAATATGGAACAGTCTGTCACTTCACATTCACCCCATGCTTTAGAACTTGAGCAACATCACCTACTCACCATTGACCATACACCATTTCAGCATAAAGATACCTTAATGGTGATAAATATGAAACAAAATGATGGAATGTTAAAACTCATGGACAAAACTTATTTGACATACCAAGATCACCAAGGCTGTTATAAAGATTGCTTATTTTAGATCTGTTAGTCCCACAGGCCTCTTCCATGGCTCCAACTACAATGCTAGCACCAATATTCAGCTCCTAAGTTGAGTCGACATTACAATATGGTCAATACAGCAAGAATCATAATGAAGCACAAAAACCCCAGAAGAAATCAATTTACATCTTATGGCAACTGCGTCGAAGTAGGGGCATCAACCATCAAGTGAATCATCAATATCATATTAACAATCCTCAATTTTGAAAACTACTACTACCTCTGTCCCACAAAGATAGTCCATTCCTATCTTCACAAAGATTAAGAAATGTACATTTAATGGTATTCAAAAAGCAAATTTAAGATCATTTTCCAACTATACCCTTTCATTTATTAATTATTCCACTTCAATAATTCTATTTTATTTATAACAGTGCACATTAAATAGGGGCATATAAGAAAGCTAATATTTCGAACTACATCTTTAAAAAGAAAGTGGCCTATATTATGGGACAGATGAAAAAGGAAATTTGGACTATCTTTGTGGGACGGAGGTGGTATGTTTTTCTTAGTTTTGATAACCTTATTATAAGCAATATGCCTTTTTGAGTTAAACTTCCCTGCTAGAGGGATTCTGTCTTGTATGAGATAGGCCAAATTCTTGAACCAGCATGAATCTTTTTGACAGGGTAAACGATCTTAACAATGCCATTGACATTATTTTTATGATAGTGGAGCTATTAGGCGTCTTGGGATATGTGTAATCCTGTGGCAGAACCTAGCAGCAAAATATTGTTTCTATAAGTTGAAAAGGTCATAAAGTGGTGGCAAAATTAGTCCTCCCACACAGGAATTAATGAAATAACTTTCTGAAAGGTGTCTGTCCCCAGAGGTTGTACATGTTCCGTTCCGTCAATCAACCCAGTTCTGTAAAGCTTTATGTAACAACTCAGAACAGAATGAAAGGGCAAATGCAGGTAGTAATACATGAGTACCATATTTTCATGGTCAGGAGCTATCTTATTTGTGCACAAATAGACAGCAGGCAGCACATCTTCAGGTGAAAGGGCCAGCAAGCTGTATGTGAACAACACAGCATTAAATGAGATAACGTAATGTCTTACTTGGGTACAAATCAACAAACTAAATATAGGCACAGCCTTTTTAACTTTGCAAATGACACATGAAAACCATGGACATCATGAGTGGAAAAGTGTCCAGACATTCAACCTCCTAAACATATTGCACAGCATTGAAGTAGCTTTTAGCTTGCCCTTTTCATTCTCAACTAGATCAAAAGTCCGTGCTATATGCAAGTATGGATCTGTTGTCCTTTCCTCCAGCAAGCTGGAAATCATTCAGTGCATTAAACAAATGGCATTTTTCAACAATAACATTCAATTTGCAAGGTTAGTATAAATCTGTTATCAGTTAACTAAATACCAAGTTCACTTACCATGCTCTATTGGGGAATATCTCTCAGGAGATAGTAATAAATAATTCTCCGACTCTGTTGGTTGGGCGGGCGAAGAAATTTCAAACTTATTTACCACTTCATTGCTCTGACATAGTTCAGCATTTTCGTCAGAACAAAGTATACTGGGACATTCGAATTTAATCAATTCATTGCTTTCTCGTGTCCTGTCCATACTTTCATTGTTGGTTCCATTATAATTGCTATAATATATATCCAGAGCCTTATTGACATCGCCTTTAGTCCTCTCAAGGATGGTGGCGACAGAGCTTCTTAATTTTCCACCATCATTTACAATCTGAAGGAACTGGTTGATTGCTTCTTTGTATGACTCAGTAGCATCATTAGTGAACCTACTATTATCCTCATTGCATTGACTAAATGTCTTTACAACTTTATTATCTTCAGAGACAACAGTAGTTTGTTTACCGAAAAACTTTGTTATAGTAGACTGCTTTGAACCACCAGAAGACTGGCTTAGATTTGATCTTGTTCTCTTTGTTGCCTTGTTATCACGATTCCTCTTTCTTTTCCCTGGAGAAATTCCACTCTTCTTTGACTTTCCAGGGCCAGATAAAGAATAGTTCTTTGCTACTGATAAAGAATAGTTCCGGTTGCAAGAGACACCCTCATTTTTATGCATGCTCTTAACAGAATGTGATTCACAGGGCAGAACAGGGTCATTTTCAGCACTTTCTTGGAAAATACAGGAGACAGGAGCACTTGCTGGAGCCTGCTTATGGAATTCAATTTCATTTTCATAAAAATTAGAAACTGCTTCAACAAAATTTCCGCCTGAACCACTAAGTAAATCCAACATCTGGCTTCGAGTCACCCAACTGGGCAAGCAGCTTTTAAGTTCTTCTACAGATTCTTCTATGTCTTTTTCTTTCAGAAGCATCAGATCACCAGAACCAGTTCCATTTTGAGTTGATAAAGATTTTCTGTTACACACTACTTCGACTTCATTGCCACAATTTGAAGCAGACAGAGTGACCTCATACCCCTGAGCTGGACAATTTTTCAAAGAAGAAGCAGGATTCTTCTCAACCTTTGGATCAAGTTCCCGGGCCCCACCGCTAAGGAAACCCATAAAAAATTCTTGCTTGATGGCCATTTCATCAACCAAACCAACAAAATGTTTCCGCATAGCATCAGCATGTTTGCTATCAATTTTCTCAACATCTGAGCCTACAGTGGGAATAACGCGCTTTGGCTTCAAAAACTTCACATACTCCCTCAGGTCATTGTAGTTTGAATGCTCACTATAAGGCACAAGATGAATCTCAGATGAATCCATCATCCTGACTGCAAATTTATTCCGCTTCACTTCACAAGTCCACCCAGTTGGAACGAAACCCATGACTTTTGAATAACCCCTCTCACTCATAATTTCCTTCAATTTCAAAAAATTAGGTCTGAAATATGGCCAAGTCTCACCCAATACATTCCAACCAACAACATGAACATCCGTCTCAGTTTCATCCACAGTAAACATCCCACTTTCCTCCAACCCCAAAGCACTCAAAACTGACATCTTCCTAATGTCCACATGAATCTTTCTTTTACACCTACGTGAAATCTCCATCAAAATCTTTTCTTTCCCGATAACATAGGTAGCCACAAGAAACAATACATTCTTCGGACTCTCACCTGTATTCTCCCCTCCAATTTTCTCAATAATCTCAACAATATGATCGATAGATACCTCTTGACTGGGAAACAAAAACTTCGGATGACAATATGTTGTATCTAAAAAAACCGCGTCAGCACCAACATATTCACTCAACACAGTTACATTCTTCATTTCATCACAGTACCTAAAATCACCTGTATGAACATACTTCTCAAACTTGATAATATTTTTATTACCTTCACCATCATCATCAGCTTTACTCTTACTATCTACCGGGACTTTAAATAATAACTGGACTGCACCTGGACAGTGATTAGCGTCAATAAGAGAAACTTCCGAGCCGTCAACGAAAACAGTTTGCGAGAGAGGCAAGGCAAAAATGAAGGGCTGAGGGATTTTGAGGATTTGATGGAGGAGGCGGGCGGTAGTGGATGAGCAATATATGATACCTTTGGACCATTGCGACGTGAGACCGGTGTAGTGGTCTGAGTGGAAGTGAGAGAGAAAATAAGAAACGGAGAGAGAGGAGTCTGCGTGCTTGAAACCGTCGATTATAAAACGGGTTTTTGGGATGAGTTTGGAGTGAGGGAGGGATGAAGGAGGAGGCGTAAGGGGAAGAGATGGTGGCGATTGCGGCGGGAGAGAGAGGGAGGAAAGGGCAGCGTGGTATATAGCGGTGGAGGTTAGAGATAGATTTCCCGGTAGTTCGGAGGAAGACATGAATGCCGGTGGTGGCGCGTGTTTGAAATTAGGACATTTTATTCCAACGCAAAATGGGGCGCGTGAGTCTTAAAGAATTGATAATTGAGGAGGTGCCCCTGGAATATGTTAAATTGCAAATCGGTCCCATATCTATTAACCGATTTACAATTCCCTCCAATATTTTTGTTTCTGGTTTATTTACACAATCAAATACCTCGAATACATTTTTAATGATATATTATCAAGAGTGTAACTAGTGAAAAGTATTTAAATTATAGATACTTGATCATATATCATAAGGTTTAAAAAATTGGACAGATTATCAAATAGAGAGAGGTAACAGTTGAAGGGTCAAAGGGTCGAGTTGAGTTGAATCGAGATCAAACCAGTTTTAATTAAAAATAATAATAAAATAAATTTTGGATATTCTTTTCATAAAATTTTTTTTGATTCCCCTTTTTTACTTGTTCAACTGATTTTTTCCCTTCTTTTACAGGTTCAACTGGTTTTTTCCTAGTTCGATTCTTAAATGACCAGTTTTTCACTGAGCCAGATTGATTTTCCAACCGATTCTTAGTTTGTCTGGTCAAACTGACTTATCTATCCAGTTTTCAAAACCATCATGTATGCCTCTATCGTTTAAATTAGCATAACAAAATATGTTCATTGTGACCATTCCTGATTTATTAACTAATGAAGTCATCATTTATTTTTGAAGTAGCAGATATATTTGTCAACATTTTCAATCAAATATCACGTATGAGTTCTTCGAAGTAAACAAAGATTTCTTTCTTTCTTTCTTTTTTAATTTTTTTAAATAGATATGTAACATTTGTGATTACTACACAAGGTGAAATTTGGGGACAAGACAAATTAGACAATCAAACTGGCGTTAAACCCCAAGACCCGCCCCTTAACCTCACCGCCAACACCCCGTCTGTGTTTCTCAGGATATGCATCTGTTTCTAGTTATTCCTTTCTTTCAACATTTCTCCCCACCAAAATCTCCCAGAATCAATCCAGTGGGTCAATGCCGATTACTCTAATAAAAATTCCATTTCCCATTCTGATTCTTATTAATACTTGAATCTTTTAGTTTTCCAGGCACCTGCAAGCCTGTAGTTAAAGGCAAAAATGTCAAGTCTAAGGCAATACCTGCAAGATTCTGCAGATGGGTGCGACATGCAGCTGATTGGGAATTTCCTGAGTTTCGCGTCAAGGGGGGATAGGGTCGGATTAAACCAGATGTTGATGGAAGGAATATCGCCCAACGTGCAGGACTATGACAAGAGAACTGCACTTCATCTTGCTGCCAGTGAAGGCCACGCCTCCATAGTCGAGCTTCTTTTGGCATACAATGTTGATGTTAACCTCCAAGATCGTTGGCAAAGGACTGTAAGTTTGAAATATATTGTAACTGTTGAATTATTTCGTCTAAAAGCTTAAATTAGTCTTCAATATGCAATCACATAATTTTCATAACTGAGGAATGATAATCCATATATATCTCTTGGATGGTTATCATCAGCCGTTAGCAGACGCGAGGCTATATGGACATCGAGATATATGCAAGATTCTTGAAGTCAATGGAGGCAAGGAATATGTAGAAGATCAGCCTATGGTAATTTGAAATTTTTTATTCAGAACTAATGTATAATTAATTGCTCCAGGCCCTTTCCATTTTCCGGATTGTCTGTTCATAGTTCTATTTATCTGTTTTTAGTTAGTCACTTAGTGCAAAATCACTTAGGTAGTGGCATTTTGTACTTACCAGCTACTCGTTTTCTTGATATGCAGCCCGTTCTCAATGAAAATGATATGCCAGAGGACATTGACATATCTGAACTGACTCCCCAGCATTCATCAGTGATAGAGCGGGTATACGAATTAAACATGACAGATTGCTTTTAGAACTCAATCTGAAAACTTTCTGGGCATTTGATATATTCGAGGAGCAGCTTAATTGAAGTGTTACAAGTGCAAAGCCTTTTCTTTTTGTGATTCTTCAGGGTCTTTTTGGGGAGTCAGAGAAGGTCAAGTGGCGCGGAACTTGGGTGATGAAAACAGTAATCTCTAGACACATATATCAACCTGAGAAAATGTCAGATTACTTGACTTCTTAAAATTTATCTAAAATGCTTTACATGATCAGTTCGAAGAACTGACATATGATGTTAAACGCGTATAGGGTGTTATCAGCGAAGGATAATACTCTTCTCCGGGAACTTCGCCATCCGAATATCTTGCAGTTTCTTGGGTCAATTGTGCAAGGTGAAGAGATGATCTTGATAACAGAATATCCAAAGGTAGAACTTAGTTTCTCTTAGATTTTTTTTACTTTTCAATCTTCAAATGAGTTGCCAAACATGGCTTAGTAACGGTCTTAATCAATTAATAAAACATCTGGGATCTAATTCTTTTATGTCAGGGGAACTTGGATGATATTTTGAGTAAAAAGGTTCGTCTTGACCCGGCAACCTGTCTACGCTATGCTCTTGATATAGCTAGGTAACGTCTTAACAACTATTCTTTCTCCAGGTCTAGTTATGCATTTTCACTTATGTCTCATCACTTAATCTACTTGCTAGACACTACTGAATCAACTGAACCTGTCAAATCAATTACAGGGGAATGAATTATCTTCATAAGCACAAGCCTTGCCCCATAGTTCACAATAATTTGCATCTCCGGTGAGCTTTTTCGCTGTAACTGATAGAATTTTATCTCTAATGTTGTATCAGTTATTATTAACTAAAAACTTCCTTTTGATTTTAAGCTTCTTTTGCCATATCAGACCCTTTATACTGATGCTTAACTTCATGATTTGGGATTCTGTATGCTGTTTCTTGTGTCAAACCCCTAATTTTAGTTCATATGTATTAATTTTGACGCTCAATCGTGTCAATTCTGATCTACGCGCTGGTTTCATTCCATCATCTCCCCTTCACTCTGTTTTAAGTATTTCTTGTGGCATATCTAGCGTCATGTATTGGATCAGTGACAGTATAAACATATTGGCCTCCAGCATGCACAGAAGGCATGGGCCTTAACTTTGCCTTCTGCTCTGAAAACCCATATGGATTTCAATGCTTGTTATTTGTCACTTCGGTTCAGGAACTTGTTGCTTGATGAAGGTGACCACATTAAGATTGGCGAATATTGGATCCATATGTTGTATGAGAGGATACATCCAAATCAAGAGAGTAAGCCGGTCTCCTGTTTAAAGCTTTCTCTAATGGTCGTGCTGTTGTAGTAACTCTTCTTCTTTCTGACAGGCCAATTATGTGACATCCTTAACAACTCAATCAATGATACCAACAAAGACATTATCTCCTTTGGTGTTATATTTTGTCAGGTATATAAATATATGAATTCGTTTGACCTTGTTTGTTAACTTAAATGTTATTGCTGTTATCATTTCTTGACCTATCGCAGATGCTGGCGGGCAAGCACACGAGCAGGAATTCTGACTATATGCATCTCAAGTCTGTTGAATTTGAAAAGAAGTTCAATATAAGTCGATGCCCTGGAAGAATTATTCAGTAAGTTAAGCTATGATTCATTTGATGCTTTCTGGTATCTTCTGTCATTTCTTTCATAAAAGGAAATGACACATTTCTCCTTTACAGGCTGATAGAAAAGTGCACCAGTAAAGATGTTTCTGCAAGGCCTTCGTTTGCTTCGGTCATTGGAACTTTGGAAGAAGTTATATCATTGCTGAGAAAAGCCGGTTGCAATGTCTGTTGAATCATGAATGCTTGTTCTACCGAGTACCAAGCGAATAAACGAGATACCGATCTTAAAATAATACTATGCCTGCTACAAGAAAGGGAACCCGGCGATACTTTCTCTGGTGTCATTTTTGAATTTCATTTTATTTTCTCGATCTTCTCTAATTTCTCTATCTTTTGTTTTCTCCCATTGCCACATAATTGAAAGTAGAGGTTGTTCCCATTGGAGATACCCTTCACATTCCACGTTCAAAGCAATGGCAATAAAGTTGTGTACATCAATTATTGCAAAATAAATAAGCAAGAAATTAAAGAATACGAGTGATGTCTTCATATCAAGAAGAAATTGAAATAAAACTTTAAAAGTTGAATGATTAACTTGAAACAAAAGAAAGGTTAGTGACCAAGTTAACACCTGCACAAAAATTGAGTGACGAACTGAATTTTCTACGGCGAATTGAGACCAGAAAGTCTGTTACCTCTACTGTAGAAATGCAGCAACTGATGAAGCTCAAAACCATGGTGTCTTCCGCCGCCGTATCGACTTTAGTAAGATTCGCCCCAAAAGTAAAAGCCAGTGGCCACCATTTGAACTTCAAGTACCGTTTTTCGTCGTCTTCTTCCGTCAAATTCCAATACCCACCGGTCGACGGCCAGTGGTCCGGCCTCGACAGCTGGAGACATGGACCGCTTAACCATGACCGGTTTTGGGGACCCAATGGTCCAATTCAAGACGTCAATCGAACGGGGAAGGATACGGATATGGATACGGATCCTTCACTCTCCTCCTGCTCTTCATTGGCAGAAATGGGCGCTGTTGTTTTGTCTACTGCTGACCCTCTCACTAAGTCGAAGCTTTCCCACATCGCTTACTCTAAATGGCGCCAAGAGGGCATTCCTATTGGAGTTTCTCAAGCACCTGTTAGGCCTGCTCGCCCTCTCAAACCCCAACTCGTATTTTCTTTCACTTTTCTTCTTTTATGAATTTGTAAAATTTACTGTTGGACTTTCTTTTGTTGCTCTCTTGCTTCAATTACGATATATGATGTTTAGTGGCGGAAAAATAGGACCTTAGAATAGGAATTTGAATTGATGAAATAATCCTGTTTCTGTACCCATAAGCCCTCCATAAGTATGTGCTCTATAAAATTTGAGGTGTCAAGCGCACTGCATATGCTGAATATTACCAGTTGAAATTTTAATTTTTAACCTCTTGGAAATTTAATAATCACAATGAGCTAGAGCCTTTCTGCTGTAGTAAAGGTCAACATTATAGGTAATTTGGCACTTCGCAAACAAGGAAAAAGCACTGTCCAAACTTAAGTTTACAGCAAATATTTCATATGTGGATATCAGACTGGAACATTTCAATTATCCAACTTAGAATTGGAGATGGAGGAATTACATATTTATCTAGAGTGATTTGTGAGGTGTTCATGGTCATGGAGTGGCTTTTTTGTTTGATGCCTTATCAGGTTTCCCCTAAGGAAATTCCACCCCTGAAAACCTCGGGTTTGCCTCTTAATGCCTATATGCTCCATGGTCTTGCTCATGTGGAGCTAAATGCTATTGATTTGGCTTGGGATACTGTTGTTCGGTTTTCTCCGTACAGTGAGCTCCTTGGTGAAGGATTCTTTGCTGATTTTGCTCATGTGGCTGATGATGAGAGTCGTCATTTCACTTGGTGTTCACAAAGATTGGCTGAACTTGGATTCAGGTAGATTTAGCTTTTACTTTGAGGACAGTAGGACTCTGGTTACTCTAGCTCATTTGTTATTTTTTTCTATGAAAAGCTATGGTGACATGCCAGCTCATAATCTTCTGTGGAGGGAGTGTGAGAAATCATCAGATAATATCACTGCACGCCTGGCAGTCATCCCGTTAGTTCAGGTACCCTATTACATTTCATGAAATAGCAGTGGTGAATTTGATTGTCAGTGCTTTGGTGGCATCTTCCTTGTTCATATACACTGCTTTGATATTTATTACACGTGCAGCCCTTAGGAGGCAAAAGTAGTAACTCCTCGTTTTTTGTTACTTCAGGAAGCTAGAGGACTAGATGCTGGACCTCGGCTTGTTAAAAGACTTATTGGCTTTGGGGATCATAGGACTTCAAACATAGTAGCAAAGATAGCTGATGAAGAAGTTGCACATGTGGCTGTTGGTGTTTATTGGTTTATTTCAGTCTGCCAGAAAATGGGTCATGCTCCTGCCCCCACCTTTAAAGGTCAATTTTATACTTTTATACACTGTTTTATTGCCAGCAAGAATCCAAGACACTCTTAAATATGCTGTCACTTTTTTCGCAGACATGTTAGATGAGTATAATGTACAGCTAAAAGGACCCTTCAACTATTCAGCTCGAGATGAAGCAGGGATTCCACGGCAATGGTACAACACCTTATCCTCTTAACTGGTTCTATTGCCAATTCATCTCAACTCAACCATTCAAAAACCGAGTATCTTTTGATGCACAGGTATGATCCTTCATCTACACCGGAAGAAGGAAAAAGCAATAAGCTCTCTGAGGTATTCTATCTCTGAAGTTGAATTTTTGTATGTGTTATTTGATTTCCCAAAAGTGATAATATGGAACTTTATTTTTGTAGAAATCTTCGAAACTTTCATTATCATAATATTCACTTTAGCCGTAAGATTCTAAAAGGCTACTGCAGGTTTATGACAGGCTTGCTTGCATAATATCTATGGAAAAAGAAAATTCAAGTTTGGGCGGAACATCTAATTGAGTGGAAGAAAACCGGTGGATGGTGAATGACTCATTGATGAAGGAATCTTCCTTAAGCGGTTGGTGAAGCTAATTAGCAACGGGTTTCTTACTACTGGCTCAAAAAGTATTGGGATGCTCCATCTCAGCACGGGCTTGATGCAACCATTTTAGCCCCGTTTTTGAGACGATGATGGAGCTGGTGGTTTTTCCTGCACCCATGAGTTCTCTCTGTAAATTAGGATTCATATTTCATACTGTAAATGCCGCTCACTAGGTAGTCACGTGATGGAATCCCAGCTAATGATTCCGAGAATGGTGCTCTAAGATGATTTGAGATCCCTTGTTGGAATTGCATCAATATGATCATTGCATTTACTAGTCCCGGTCTAGCAAGATATTACCATATAGTGTCATATGATTATGTGGTGTGTATTATGACATACTACATGGGAAACTACAACCATATGACATGACTCGATGTACGTCACATGGTTATATACATATAGTGGTAGGACATTTTTATTGTATTTTTTTCTAGTTACTGCAACTTCACGTTCGCACAACATTGTTACATTAGATATTTTTTATAGTCTAAAAACATTAAAAATGATTTAACACTATGTATTGATGAGAATTATGGTGGTCAAAATTTGGTCCATGTGTCGGACGTTCCAACTGCACATTCAAGGGTAAAGAAAATCCAAGCTTCAATTGCAGGTCTTGTATAAAAGTTATGAAATAAAGTTCAAGTGGAAGAAACGACAAGTTTAGATCTTGAAATGGACGAGAAAGAACTTAAAACAATTAATTAAATCAACTGAACAAAACTTTGGAGTAGGAGTGTCAAAATACTCAAAGAGAATTTGGAATCAACTTGGAGAAAGGCTAAATATAAGGATCTGCGATGTAAATTTAGAGTTGGCAGATTTTTACATGGAATCGGCTAGACTTTTCACACTTTTCTTATTTTCTTTTATTTTTATTCTTTAATTGTATTGTATTTTAACTATGATAGTTTTATTTTACTACTATATATAAACCCCTTTTACGACAATACACAACTTTCATCATTGATATTAATACAATTTTCTTATGAGGAAAATTATATTTTGTTCTATTGTTCTTCTTAGAACCTTTCGAACTCTACAAGAGATAATCGTTCTTGGGTGTTTAGGCCAATCAATTAAGGGTTCTTTCTTCTGTATCTTATTAGGTGTCATATGACTATGTGGTTTGTATCGCGACACGCCACTTGATTGTGATTTCCCAGGTGGCCTGTCCTGATGCAAGCCACGTGATCATATGGTGCTATACTATATGATGTTAAATCAGAATTACTAGAAATATGAGAAAAATTATTAAGACAACTCGTGGGACCCCACATACACGAGGCCCAATGGATGTAGGTTTTTCCAATGATTTCTCATCACACGTGGGTATGGCATGATAATTCCACCATGTATTTGGTGAGAGATTGTTTTTGCTCAATACTCCTACTGAATTAAGAACCTACATGTATATTGTTCAAGGGTTCAAATTAAATAAAAAAAAATTGGCCCTCTAAGGGCATCTCCAACGGTCCCCTATATTTGGGGGAATCCCCCAAATATAAAAGACCATTTTACTCCAACCATCCCCTATCACTTCCCTCAAATATGTGGGAGGTGAATAGTTCCCTCCATATTTAAGGGAGGTGATATAATTAAAAAAATATCATTCTTTTATTTACGAAAATACCATTAGTTTAATTACGACAATGCCATTTGTAAATTAATTTCAGTTTTTAAAACATAATTGTTCTAATTTTGAGTTTCAAAATTTTTTTAATACTATAAATTTATTTTTTAGAATTCAAATGTTACACATTTTTTAATTTTTATTAAATATCATTATTTAACATATGTGGTAGCAATATAGTAATTGTGACAATTAAGTTTATGTATATTAACGGGTTAACTTGAGTATTTGTCATTTTTAATGTATCCTTGTTAATTGTTATTTATCGTTTTTAATGTTTTGTTGTTTATCGTTTTTAATGTTAATTGATTCTCACATCATTTTTTCAAAATAAGTTATTTAATAATTTAGATTTTCTTTTATGCGCAACGATATTCTTTATTTTGCTCCTTTTAAGTTATAAATTATTTAACCTTAACTAATTATAATTATTATACAAATTAAGAATGATTTTAATTAAATAAAAATATTGTTCCTATTATTACTTAATTAAAAGAAATGGAAAATAAAAAAAATAGATTCCCCCAAATATAGGGGAATCCATATATTTGGGGGAAACCCATTGGAGATGCTCTAAATGCCCATGTGAATTTGGAAAACACTATTTATAGGTAATAATTTTGGTAATTTTTTTACAAAATGGGGAGTAAATTCACAATCTTGCCTCTATATATTATATAATGAGGAAAAATAATTTAAGGATGAGAAAATAAATTACAAGATTGTCTGAATCATTACCTACAAATAGTGCAACTCCGTAAATTTTTAATGTAGCTATAAATGATCTGGCTACAGAGGATGGAGTAGCTATGGGAATATCTGGCGTGCATATAGGTGTATGGCACCATATGCCCAGTGCCTTATCATTTCTCATTAGAGCATCTATATTAGTAGTGTTAGATTAGGTTGTTGGTGAAGTTGTTAGTTAACAAATTAAAAAATTACCCTACATTGGTGGTGTTAAGAAAGTTGTTAATTTTAACAACAATTTTAATAACTTTGTTAGAATTTAATATTTTTAAAAAAATTCTTTTTTATTTATTTAATAAAGTTTGACCAATATCTTTTGAAAATAATGACTTAAAAAAAAAACTTTTGAAAATAATGGGACTCATTTAGATATAAATAGATTTTAATGATTTTGTTTAACACATACAATGTGACACTTTAATAAATGTTTATAACATCCTCTGTGTATAAATTGGGCAGCCAAACACATTGTTTGATTTTGCCATTTTACAAATTTCCCATTTTTTACAAATTTCCCTTTAAAACAATAATAACTTTTCTAGTTCAACGGAATATTCCTTAACAATGGGATGTTAGGGAATCCATCAACAGAGTATCATTTAGGGTCACTGGTACAAAATAAAAATTGAGGGCCGAAAATCATTAATGGTAAAGGTTAGGGAACAGACGCCAATATCCCGAAAAGATGGGACCGCCCGGTTCTGTATTTTGCTTGCTAACAAATCAATGGAGATTCCAAAACCCCAACCACATAAACCGTTACGCCGGGATAACGCACCGCATGCACCGCTTAACTCGTGCACTCACCGTTCTCAACTCGGTCGAGTCACACTTCCTCAACCCTCCTTCCTCGATCTTAGCCACCGCCAGCGCCACCATCGCCACCATCGAAACCACTGCCCCACCCTTCCGTGCCTTGAGCACACAGATAAGATCTGTAGCCACAGAAAGCCCCACCAAAAACACACCCGTCTCTGCCTTTAGGCGCCGTGGGATGGACTCTTCATCACCAGCCGGCACTGCTGGCATCGATGATTTTGTTCACGTTGGGGACGACCCACATGGTAATTCAGATAATTCTCATGAGGGTTCGGTTGAAAGCGTGCTAAATGAATCTTTGCGTGAAAACAGTGCTGGTGACGGGGAAGCAGAAGGAAATAGTTACAAGTATGAGAGGAAAGTTCTTCCAGAGGAGCTTTCAAGGAGCGTGGTGGCACTTACTTGCGAATCAGTTGCTGACGGTGGAGTTTGTGACGTTTATTTGGTCGGCACGGCCCACGTTTCTGCGGTATTTTATTTTCCAATTTTTGTTTTTAACCTTTACTATGTTTTTGTATTATTTTAATAAACCTGTGATAATGTTATTAATTCAAGCGCCAAATGTACAATTTGGTGAGGTTGATATTGGAAATTTTGATCAGCAAACTCATCCGTATCATTGGGGATTCTTGAGTTGCTCTGAGATGAACTGCTTCTGCATTAATCTATTCTCCCTGCATTGTAGGAGTCTTGCCAAGAAGTTCAAGATGTGATTAATTTCTTGAAACCACAGGTGCTTCTCTTTCAAAACCTTGATTGATGAACACAGTTTTTATCTTTGCCCGTCTATTTTGTGGTGTTCTCTTTTTATCGTTTGTTCAGTAATATTTTTCATGTTATGATTTCTATGTTTCCTTTTCTAACTATTCTGTGGATTCACCACTGCAGGTTGTTTTTTTGGAGTTATGCTCAAGTCGTGTTGCAGTTCTTACACCCCAGAATTTGAAGGTTATTTTTTTATCTGATTCATATGCTCTAGAACTTTTTTTGTTTTCTTGTATGAGATGATGGCCAACCTTGTCTTCTACCAACTCCGACGGCATGTGTGTATTCACTCTCAGTTTTCTTGGTTGAGAACGGCATGCATGAGGTGATAGATAAGTTGCACAAGATTTTGAAATTTTGCATTACTCCAAATATTCACATTGAATAATTAAAGCTTTTCAATAGTTCCTCGCAGTGACCTTTTGACAACTCCCTCTTCTACCACTTAAGAACAAAAAAAGAACCTTTCGTATCTTGATGATTATTAGTGATTTCTTTGATTCTTATATAAAAGATGGTAAGACTTAAAGCAGCATGATAAATATTGTTGAATTCACCAAGATGATCATCCTTAATATTCTAATGGTAATGGTTCACTCATTTTGGTTTTTAAAATAAAGTAGGTCCAACAGAACATAGTGATATACTTCTGAAGAGCTTTTGGTGTGAATCACGTTTAAAATTTTGAGACAAGAATAATAGAACCAACTCGAGAATTTGGGAGGATGATTTATTATTTGCATTGTTCGAAATTGTACAATGACTTTGGTTATGTAGGCGAAATATTTCCTAATTGTAACAAATAAAGTAATTAGGATCCTGAAAGAAATTGAACAAAGGGCAAAGGCAAATTTCTATAGTAACGAGTAGGGAAATCCTATTCTAAACAAGAAAGCTACCAGCTCTGACAAAGTGTTAGGCATGTGTGTAGTTACTCCCGTATTCTTGGTTAAGAACAGCACGCATGAGGTGATAGACAAGTGGCACAAGATTTTGAATTTTGCATTACTCTAAATATTCACATCAAATAATTAAAGCTTTTCAATAGTTCCATTATCTGACTTTTTGACAACTCCGGCTGCTACTGCTCACGAATAAAAGAACGTCTTGTATCTTGGTTATTATTTGTGATTTCTTTGATTTAATGTAAAAGATGATAAGACTTCAAGCAGCATGATAAATATTATTGATTTCACCGAGATGCTCATCCTTAATATTCTAATGTTAATGGCTCTCATTAATTTTGGTTTTGAACTAAAGTAGGTCCAACAGAACAAAGTGATTTACTTCTGAAGGGCTTTTGGTGGGGAATCATGTTTAAAATTTCTGAAATAAGAATAAAGTTGACCAACTTGATCATTTGTGATGACGATTTATTATTTTGGTTGTTCGAAAGCGTACAATGTCTTTGCTTATGTAGGTAATAGTATATCCTAATTTTAGCCAATAAAATAATTAGGATCCTAAGATAAATTGAATAAAAGGAAAATTTATACAGTAATGAGTATGGAAATTCTATTCTAAATAAGAAAAACCATAGTTTCATCTTAATTAGAATAAAGAGATCGGCTACTTCAGTTTTCGTATATTGCACTCCTTATCTTGTTAATTTAAAATACAGAATCAGATCATATGCATGACAACTGACTTGGCTCCAGTTCATCTAGAAGTGGGCCTCAAACAAATGTTCTTGTTTAATTTTTTCGCTGGGATGTGTTTGGTTGACTGTATTCAGACATTCTTTAAGTCTCCCATCCACTACATTTCGCCTAGATCAAAGCATGCTTGAAGTTTCAGGATGATATATCAAAATTGAATTGCATGAATAAAATAGAGGAAAACTTACTGAGGAGCTATGGTAATCATCATAAAGACAAAGGGTGGTAGGGAGTAACTTCTGAGGTCAGATAATTTGCATTGCGGCTTGGGCTTTTGAATATGAATCGAAAGATTGTACTTGTCCCTCAAATGGATATTTAATAGGTTCTCTCATTCCAGGATTTTGATGGAAGGGTGTTAGATTTGTGTGTCTCAATTTTCATTTCTGTCCAATCATGTCTTTCAGACTTCGTTGGGTAATGTGTTGCTTACAAGCCTGAATTTTAAATTGTTCCAGCCAGCAATAAGATGTAATTGTCTAGAGTGGAAGCCTAAAAGAAATTAAAGAGTTCATAAAATCTCTTTTCTATTATAACAAACTAATACTCAACTCATATAGGAATAATAGCACTAGGAGAAGATTTAATTTTCCAGAATAGATGCCTAAAAGAAATTCTCACTAAGAATTCACATAATCCCTTTCTATAACCAACTGATATTCAAATCATGTAGTAAGAATAGTACTATGAGAAGAACTTTCTAGAATTTAAAATCTTGCTCATGCACACAGGATGGATGGAGCTGGAGTAGCAATAAGACATTTCTCTCCTTGACTATGCTATAGTACTTTGTCGCACTCACTTCTACATTAATTTTAAGTAATAATAATGTAACTGTTGTCTTCCCCTATGGTCTTGAATATTTTAATTTTTGCCACATTAGGTTCTGTTTTACATCTTCGGAAAGAACCCTTTAGCTGTATTGATCTCTGCCACCTGCAGAATTTTGATAGAGCACTTCTTTTTCATGTACTTGATTGGAACTTCATGGAATGTACCTATTGCCTCCAATTTGTTCCCATTATAGCTCTTCGTTTTAAGTAATTGTACTCTCTGGTTTATATCCTTGATGATTCTGTATTTCTTACCTCTTTATTTCTTCTTTTGTTAATTCCTGATTTGGAGCCTGGAAATTGAGTTGGCCTACTGTTGACTGTTTTGCTAGATACCAACTTTGGGGGAAATGATGGAGATGTGGAAGAAAAATCATAATCTTTCCCCCAAACTTTACAGCTGGTTTCTTGCTAAGGCATGAATGTTGATGCTTCGTTAATTATCTCGAAAGGGTAGTATTGTGTTGTCCTATAGAACAAATTCTTGAGCAGAGCTCTCTAATTTTCTCTGTATTTATTAGGTTGCTAGTAAGCTTGAGGTTTTGCCTGGGGCAGAGTTTCGTGTGGCATATGAAGAAGCAATGAAGTATGATGGCAAAGTGATACTTGGGGACAGACCTGTCCAAGTAAGCTAATTCGTTGACTGTTTGTTCAACCAGAAAACTGGAGTTGCCCCTGTTGTGGTGATTTTACCGAAATTTTGTTGCTTTGCTGGTGCATGTTCCTTTATTTGAATAGATTGTATCCAGGTCTAGAAAACCTTTCTATTAATTAATTAAACTCTTTTTCCTTGCGATCTCTCTTTCTTGTATATCAAGTTATTCCTCTCTGTTTATTTTTCTAAATGTTCTGTTGTTGTTTATAAGAAGTAAAAGTAGTTCCATTAACTTCTTTTATAGGGTGTTTGATTCTCCTTATCATACAGAAATTACGGGGAAATTATAATTTCACCTAAGAGCATTTCTAATGTCAGGGGGAAAAAGCCTGGGGGAAAAAGGCACGGGAAAAATCAACTACCTAAATTGCAACCATACATTTCAAACCTGCATTAAATCTTCACTACTCATTCTGCCCCTCTTCATTATGATTTTGGCTTAATTTCCTGCAATAAACAGAATCAAACATCAGATCGGAAAGCGTCGTGTAGGGAATCATATTAACTCTGGACATAATTTTCTTGAACTGTAATATAAATTGGGTATTATCTTTACCTGCTGATATAAAAAGCATCCGTCACTGTTGACCACTTAGAAATTCCAGTGTTTTCATTCCCTCGTACATCTTGATCTATCTATTATGTTACAGCTTTAGTATTGTACGCATATATTTGTCTGTGCTTGACAGTGATGTGTCTTGTCATGTTAAATTTGTATTTCTCTGATTGATAGATAACCTTACGGAGAACATGGGCAAAAATGCCACTTTGGCACAAGACAAAATTATTATACTCCATCTTGTTTCAAGCATTTTTCTTACCAAGTCCTGCAGACCTCAATAAAATGGTAGGCCTTCTTTTGCCCTGTGTCACATGCTGTTTTATCTCCATTGTATTTGTGAGATCTGAGTTTGTAGGAGATTGCTAGATTAACTTTCTGGGATTATTTGCAGCTGAAAGAAATGGATAATGTTGACATGTTAACTCTTGTAATTCAAGAAATGAGCAAGCAGTTTCCAACTCTTATGGAAACCCTTGTGCATGAGCGTGATCAGTTAGTATTCTTCTGCTTATCTTCTTTTGTCTTTCAATTGCATTCAGCTGACATGAAATTTATGTCCCTCATGTTTTCCCTGCTTATGTTGAATTAGATGTGATAAATACTGTGCCCATGTTAAAAGGTGAAAGTATGTCTATCTAGAAGTTGCTCTTTGTTTTATCTCTTTGCTGGTGGCTGTGAGATAATTGGTAGTTTTTGATATATCATCTTCAAGGACTTGCTCAAAGAAGGGCTATATGAAATCAAATCTAATTACTAATCATCCTAGAAATTCAACTAGTTTATGATTAAGCAATTTAGCATTAAGTGATGCCTGCATTAAAAGAGCCCAATCCTAACTTTAGATAACGTATTTTTCCTCTTTTACCTCTTTGAAGAACTGAGAGGGTGAGCATCGTATGCAAGGACGTTTAACTTGACAGTTTCACCTTTGACACCCATAGTTAATTTATGGAATTGATGTTGATTAATTATGAAGTAGTTTATATAAGTTCTCTCCCGTGGCAGACAAAATCTAACATAGGCAGTTGTAAATCATGAGCATAACGACTTGAAAAGGTTGATTATTGCTAGTTTGGGATTTGAAAGGCTTGAGATCAATTTGTCACATTGATGACGAGTAATGAGACACATTTGATGTAAATGAGGTGAAGAAAGATAAAATTTTATGGCTTGTTTGTAGCTTTTGCAACAAAAAGAATTTTTTTTCCCAAGGTAAATGTGTGGTGGAGTGGAGGGAGAATATAGGGAAATGTTAAAAAGAAATTTTTTATAAAGAATATGTGATTAATACTGAGTATTGACTTGGTGACTAGAACTTAGTTTTATTAGTCATCCAGTTAGGGTCGTTCCAATAGGGTGGTTCTTGAAGGAAACCTGAAAATTGAGGGCATAAGATGGCAGGATGCGACAATAGTCAAGTAATTTCTTTAACTATCAGCCCCCAGACGGATGATCTAGTTACTTATTCAATTGTATATATCTATCTTGAAATTGATGTAGATCCTATAGTACAAAACATGAGATTATAGTTTATTTCAATATTTTTTGTATTTTGAATTTTTATCAAATTAGATTTTATAGGTTCCTTGCTAAATTACGATTTTTTAATGACTTTTCTACCTTAATTAGGTTCTGATTTAACCCTCTACGGAGGTCTTGCTTTTATAATCTTCAGACTATTATTATGAGTTACATCTGATTTTATTCTATCTGAATTCTTCTTATTATTCTCCACTTCTTTTCCTCTTTATATTTTTTTCCCTTCTCTTTATTGGTATTACAAACAACATCAATTTGGAGGCTAAAGTTGATCTTTCGGTCTAAGTTTGTTATGTGCGTTTGTATGAGTTGATTGATGGCAACCTATCCGGACCACTTTCCCAATCCTCCAATGCTTACATGCCCAACCATCTTTCACCATTTCTATTCCAAACCCATTACCAACACTCTAAAAAGCAGTATAAGGAACAATTGAGAAAGTGAGTTCTCAAGGTTCCAGGTTTCTTGGGTTTCTTCTGTTTTAGTTTATCCATTCCGCGCGCGCGTGTGTGTGTGTGTGACAGAGAGAGAGAGAGAGAGATAATTTGCTGCTGAATACAGTGCAGCACATGTCTCTTCCAGTTACACATTACTTTTAAAAAGAAAAAAGAAAGGGGTGCAATCATGAGTCAGAAGAAGGCTTAATTGTGTTGTTCTTCCTGGGCCTAATCTTTACTCAATATAATACCTAAGCCTGAGCCTGAACTTTTTGATCTAACTGGACAGGCTAACACTACTTGACCCAAGCCCACAACTCTGACCAAGCTGAAATCTAAACTATGTAACTAACCAAATAACACATGACCTAAAATCAAATCAGTTAATTTCTGTCACAGTGACAGTCTGAAGAAACCCTACTGATACCTTCTACTGATACCTCAAACCCATTCAGCATCTCTGCAGAACCACTACCAGCCGTAAGGATACACTATCCTAACTTGTGTTGATTTTCCGGCAATATTTGGAGGCTGTTTCTCTTGAAATTCCAACACCAGAATCAGTACCTGTTCTTCGCTAAATTTCAGCAAAAATTTCTATTAAAATCTTGATTCTTCCAGCAATAATTTTTGTCGAGATTTGAAACTCCCATCCACCCACAAATAGACTAGTGCAACAACCCTCTTGCACTCACCAATTCTATCATCAAAGGACTTTTAGTCGCCGCATCACAGACGCAGTCACTCAGCCACAAACTTCACTGTAGTGCCTACTCTATGATTCGTTCACCGGTATGCCATCTTCTTTGTCAGTTCTGGTTTGCTCTAAATTAACTCTAGTATCAGTTTTATATTTTGAGAATTTTACTTTTATTTTATTGTTGGCCTATATAACTTTTTAAGCTTCACTTTATCTAAAAGAGGAAAAAAAATAATAATAAAATAAAAAGGACAAATTTGGATATATCCGCATGCTGTTTCTTAAGTATGACTTGAGATGACTTGGTGTAATAATGAAGGAGATGGACATACATGGAATATATTAGGTCAAAGGAAGGGAGCTTTTTATATCAAAGGAAATATACCCTTGATTCATTAATTGAGATTGGGATTCTTTGAGAAACTCAGTTTGTATACTCTTTTGTATCTAAATAGTGTTGGCAACGGGCACGAGCTGGCCGCGCCCTGCCATTTTAGGGGTGGATTGAGGCAGGTTGATATTCGTTTCGGGCGGGGCAGGCTGCTGCCCCGCCAACTACATTGCCACTTTTTTTTTTATTTTTTTTTGAGTAAAAGATCGGAAGAGCAAGAAGATGACTAAATTTTCACTCAACAAAAATGTAATAGAAATTAATTTCTCCAATATCTGTACTACACTTTTTACAATCTCTATTTTCATCCACTTTTTACTCAATTCCTCCACTTGAATTTATATACAAGATAATAAAAATACAAGTAAAATCTGAAAAACCCCAACTTGGTTGATTTTAGCAGCTGTAACAGAAACCCAACTTGTATTATGCACTCTTGAGTCTTGATGTAAGCATCGCTGTCAGCCGACCGTGAATCTGACAGTTTTACAGCTTCCAGCTGTTGCGATTCCGATGGTGTATGAAACGGTGGCCTGAGGTAGCCAGTGAAGAGATTTCAAGGTTGGGGGAGGGAGGGAGGGAGGGGCATTTCTAGATCTAAATTATCTAATTCGTTCTATTTTTGACAGAATTTAAACTGACAAAGCCTAGTATCACTTAAATTGATTTTTCAATCTCGCACAAGGCTGCAGTTTATTTATTCATATGGTCAGTGAGCTCATGCTCGCTTTATTTTCTATTTCTTTTTATTTTTTGTTTCAGAAGTTGTAACTTTTGAAGTCCAATTTATTTATGTTGATTAGGAGATATGCTCTGTAACAAAGGTAACGTCCTATCCTACATTGTCGTACTTCTGTGGGTGGAAACCTGTTGGCTTGCAGAAGTTAAAAAATCAAAGATTATTTAACATATTAGTGAACAATTTCTATTTCAAAATAGAATTTAGGCAAACAATCACATTCACATATCCGATGGGATCCACCTCTACCATACAAATCTTCACCCTTCATTTTCAAACAATCTATTTCTATTTCGAAAATAGAAATAGTTTGCTAATTGGGATTTTGTTGCTAGATTTAGTGCTAGTGCCAAGTTTCAAGTAATGTTATTAATCTTGTACTCCTTTTCTTTTGTTTATTTTCAAGTAATTTGACTTCAAACAAGAGTATTTAGTCCAACATATTTAGTTCCATTGTCAAGTTGGATTTGGAAGTAATTTGTGATCAAGGTTGAAAGGATTTAATCAAATCGAAATGAATTACAGGACCATATTTCCTTATTTATTTGAGCATAAATTCCGAAGACGACCTTGCCATGTTAAAGAGATTCTGGTTAGATTTAACATTTTGATTAGTTTGTAGCTTTATAGTTCATTTGGGTTTAACTTCCTTTTCGTGTAAATAGGACTTGTTAAATGAGATAATATTTTACTAATTTTTCTATATTTTCTCCTATTTCTTCACCTTCACCCATTTCCTTTTCGACCTTCAGCATGTTACGTGTCAAGTTATATATAATATTGGCTATCGCCAATCCTGCTTTAGAGCCCAACTAAGGCAGAGTTATTGTGCCCAACAACTGTGAGCTTGACTAGCGACTTATACCAATACGAAGGCATAATTTTTTTTTAATTGGCCCGCATAAGAGGCAGGGTTGCAGTTAGTTGCTTATAGAGCCAATTGTTGGGCTCTATATCTTTTTTGTGTTATGCCATCCAAATTTGTTCCCAATCTATTTCCTACTTGACTAGGATCAGATTACAAATATTTCATGTTGTCCTAATTATTAATCTTTGAAATTTTTTTCATCTCTTGATTTTGGAAACATTTAGTTAGTTACGTACTGCTCCATCTGCTTCTTATCTGAAAAATGCCATTGGCTAATTTGTGAACCCTGTCTCTTATTTTTGAATCACTTACTGAGGTACATGTTCACCCAATCCATTTTGAAACATTATGGATTAAGTTCGATAACTTTTTCGATAACTTTTTGATTCTTTTCATTCAAACATCGTGGTTGGAGTATTTACCCATAAAAATTACTTCAGAATCTATTTTGGCATTTAATTATTTATTATTGTTGTAGAATATATCTTCATCAATTAATATAAGGTGATAGCTGAACTATACCTTCATTGATGATTAATTGCACAATCTACTTCTTCATTCATTATATGGTTGATCTCCATTGGCTTGCAATCTTCAAGCTTCAAACCCTTGAGTCTTTCCTGTATTCCGAAGGTCAGACTATAAAACTGCAAGGTTGTTTACAAGATTTGAACTAGAATTTTGTGAAGACTTAATTTTCTTTCCTTTTTTTTTTAAAGAAAGAAATAATTCTAAGTTGGAACAGACATTTGTAAGACCCCGGGGGGGGGGGTCGATCCTATCTAACTTGGTGTCCAGTTTGGGATTAAATTCTCAATTCCGTTATTTATTCATCGTAGTCGTTGAATTTTCTTAGTATATATCATAAGTTGTTCTTTCATAAGCTAAACAAGGAATCCAAACAGACCTATCTAATAATAGGCCCTATTATACGACCTAAATTATTTCAAATCCAATTATTGCTATTTTTCTCACTCCTTTAAAGGCAAGATATGCTGTCTATATATTTTAAAAATTACAGAAGTTGATAATTTATATTATTTTGCAAGTAGATCCTCAATAGCATATTTAATTCCATAATTTATCCCCACTTTGAGTTCATCGATAATTGAACATGAACTCTAATTACTTTGTCATTATAGTGAGGAAATTATGGGAAAATTATAATGAGAAGAGGTTGAACAAGTGGTTTGAGATTCAATGGGGGTTTGAAGTGTGTAGTTGTAATTGAGCAGTCAAGTCAAGCAGTAGATGACATTATAATTTTCCCAGAATTAAACACCTCCCCATATTTAGTAAGGATATATACTACTGTTAGATTATAAAAATTATACCGCAGAAGTATTACTTAAGCTAACATAATTCTAATTAAGGAGCAACAAATTCCTTTAGCTATATGTAATATTATTCCTTCAATGATCCTTAGTTACCAACTTATCATATCCATTGATATATCAAAGTCTCTTAAATCATCTGAGATAATCATATACCATCTTACTTAAATCAGATAATTATAGACTTTAATTCTGTCATATGGCTATAACATAAAATTAAAACTCATTTAGCAGTTATTTCCAATTTACATGCCCCTACAATCACAAAGATTGAAATTAACCGAAACAGAAAGTAATAACAACTGTATTCTCCTGGACAAGAATTACCCACCACCTTTCACTCTTCCGTCCAGGACAATTTTCTTGATTGAGATGCAAGTTGTGTTTTCTATGTTTCATTTGAGAGACCCATCTCGTAAACCTTAAAGCACTGGAATAAGGTAATCATTACTAGTTGAATTACAGTTGTATATAAACGATGCAAGTACTTATTGTCGGACATAAATGAGTGGCTTTTTTCTCATTTACAAACAACAAAATGTTTTTCAAATTCAATCTAAAGTCATAAAAAACTATTTAGCACCAGGCCGAACGACTTGCACTTTTTTTAAAAAAAAAAAAAATCCACCTATGTATATGCATCCTCTCTTCATATTGTAAATAGCGTCTCTGACACGCGGTTTCCAGTTTCAATACATTGAAGGTGTGCATTCTTTTCTCGTCCTTCTGCTTTTTTTTTTTTTTTAAAACCGTAGTGAAAGTATATTTTTGCAACACACTTCTTACCTTTTTGTTGTCTCATTTTTTCTATGTCTCTCTACACTCAGATACATGTCAACCTCATTATTAAGAGTTGCACGGGAGCATAATTCAGTAGTTGCAGTTGTTGGAAAGGGGCATCTTCCTGGAATCCAGAAGACTTGGCAGCAGCCTGTTGATGTAAGTATTGCTGATTATGATGCTTCACTTGATATGTAACCTGACAAGAGAAGTTACCCATGTGAACTTTGACCAGAAAAAATAGCCGCTTTTGGTTACAGAGAGAGTTATTTAAAATAAAGTGATGTTTTATGGTAGTTAACATATTTTATTTTATTGAGAATTGATCGCTGAAGTTTTCTCTTCTTACATCATTTTTTTTTTCTAATCACTCAATTAAATTGCAGTGGCCCCCCCCCCCCGGGAGATCAAATGTCAACTTTGAGAACTTAAACATTAGATGTTATTATATTAGAGCTAAATATTTCAATTGACTGGCAAACTTGGGCAAAGTTGAGTTCATGATTAACATGGAACTTGGTCAAAGTCGAGTTCATGAGATGTTCCTTGTCACTCTTCCTCTCTTTTCTGCTCTGCCCCCTTTCTGCTAAATATTAAGACTACAAAATGCAAATAGGTTGTAATTTGAATCAGGTTTTCAATCCGTGATATGATATATTTCAGAACTTCATTTTACTTACTGTTGCACAGGTGAAGCAGCTGCTGAGCATACCTTCTTCCCAAAACCATGCTATTCCTGTAAAGAAGATTATCACTACCATAGGAGTTACAGTGGCGGGGGTCGCCATCTTATCTGGCCTTTATCTCTCGACCAAGAAATAGGACAAGGAGATCCTGAAAGAAACTCTACTGACAAGAAGTTGCGCTTGGACTTGTGCTTTTTATGGTCTCTTCCCATGTACATCATTGTAGGGTGGGAGAATTTCATTAGAAGAAGCTACCTGTTTGATTAAACAGGTAAAAGAGGAACAAAGTCGAATTCTCCGAGTGGATTGTGAATCTTTGCTACGTTGTATACAAAAATCTGATTGGGCCAATCTTGGCTTGATTTTGTTTAATTTGCTTTTAATAAATTTTAAATTTTCTTGGATGAATCAATTGTTCAATGCTTCACTTGTTTTTAAAAGCTGAAGTAGAGAGATTTCAGGATAGAATCCCCACCCCCTGGGTCTTTTTGGTTTTTGATACGATAATGGTTTTACCAGGTCTTGTTTGAAACGAGTGCTTCCTGAAAGGGTCATTTTAGGCCCACTCTTTTGGGAAGCATTTTATGTAAAGCAGACATCGCCTTTTTAGATAAAATTTCCATATGGGTTTCCGCAGCTACTGCAGCCATCTCAAATGTGGTTGAGAGTAATTCTGGTACTGCAGTAGTAAATGTTTAGTACTCCATTTTTAGACAGGTGAATTCAAGCAAATAGGAATTAACAAGTGGATATAGGGTCTAATAAATTGATTAATTGAGGGCCTTTATGTCCACTTGTTTTATTTTTATTCCTCAACTGCGCCGAGCATTCTTTTATGATAATTATTATTGGCAAGTGAGGCAATTGGCTTGATATTAGGATTGTCAAAATTTAAATATAGTCCATTATTAATCTTTTATTTACATTTATTTTGATTTAAATATCTCGATCTCATTTACTTATCAAAAATAATTCCGTACATACAATGCTAATAAAACTTCTTTTCATTGAGGAGAACAAATATTATTCATTCCATGTCTCGGTAAATAGTTGAGCCAAGCTAAAGAGGCATCCAAAATCAACCCAAGTTCTTGAAAAAGTGTGAAACAAAGCATATGTAGCGATATTATGGGCTAGTACATTCCCCTTGTGAGGAACATATTTGCACGTTCCACAATTGAATCTGTTGATAAAGAGGAAAACAAAGCATAAATAGCGATATTGTGAGTGAGTGTTGATCTGAAGACACTGGGTGTCATCGTTATGGAGACGCCCGGTGTATGTGGTGTCACAGTCTCCTCCACTAATTTATATGACCCTATATGTGAGTCTATAAAATTAATGAATGGGAATGCCGCCCCATGTAACATTGTTTCTGTCGTCCCCGAATAAGATAGGCAATTACCATTATTTTAGTAAGAGAATCCAAGTCAATCGAAGTAGATATATTAAAGATGATGTCTTTCGAATTAGTCTAGCGTCTGAATCTTTTGATTCATTCCAGAAAGATGACTCCCAGATCCTTTTCACATCTGTGTACTAGAAAACGGCATGGATACCATATTCTAGCTGACACCATTCAATAATCCCCTTTGAGCCAAATTAACCTTTCTCGGAACAGCCTCATAGTATAAGCGCCACCACTAGATTTTAATCTTAAGCATAGTATCGGCTTTCTATATTTTATTCCACTAATGAAAGCCTCGAATCAGGAACCCCCTTCTGACTTTGTTTTGTAAAGAAAACTCAATTTCAGGCAATGTATTTTCTTTTTAGTGTCGTCATTGCTGCACCAAAACTGGTAAATATCTCACTGAACATATCTAATTGTAGTGGATATACGCAGTCGAAATTATAAGCTCATGATGTACATAGGTATTGTTAAGGAAATAATTATGATTGAGCCAAATTATACTAATTGAGGAATTGGGGATCAAATACTTGAGGCAAATTGAGGGATTGAAGATCAAGAATTTATTGAGTGATTATGGAGAAAATTGCAGCATCATTTGTCCCATTTCCTATTTTGTCATATTAACTTGTACTATAAGTTAGAATGTTTTTCAATGAATAAAAAAAATATAACTCTGATTATATTTTTTCTATAGAATTCTTCAGGTATGGCATGTGGAATTGCCTTCATTAGGACTTCTCTACTGCCAGTTGAAGAGAGATTCCTCTCCATCCTTGGATTATCTTCCACTTGTTATTCACAGTCAAAGAGAACAAATAGGAAATCCCAAAAACAGTCCATTAGCTCCATTAGCATGAATTCCAAGTTTATTGCGAACCTCCTATTTAAAGCTGTTGGAAACATTAGAACCAAAAAAGGGTGAGGATTTTTCAACGTTAACTTTTTGACGGGAAGCCCCATCATATTTGAAGCACATACTGAAAAGCTTCCACATCTTGTTGCTTGGCGCGTAAGAAAAGTGAACCATTTGCAAAAAATAGGCGATTAATTCTCGAATCATTCCAAGAACAATGAAATCATCTAACTTTTCAGCCTCTGCCTTATTAAGAAGGCTAGAAAAAGCTTCTGCACAAAAGAAAAACAAGTAGAAAGAGGGAGGACATCCTTGCCTAAGATGCCTAGTAGGTGTAAGATGGCCTTCAGAGCGGCCATTCAAGAGAATAGAGAAAGCAGATGATGAAATACACTGCAAAATGAGGTTACGCCATTTATCATAGAAGCCCATCTTAGCCAAGATTTTCAAAATAAATGACCACTCCATCCTATCGTTTGGTTTACTCATATCAAACTTGAGTCATAAAAATTCTCTCCGTCCATTGCATCTATCTACAATATTAGTGGTATGCCTTCCTGAAATGCAATATAAGCGAATACATGCATTCAAATAGAAGCACTACATGATATCTGCCTCCAATAGTGCTCCTCCCGATCAATAAAACATGAGACCCGGGATTCAAGTTTCTTGATGTGCTCTATATTAGTATCATGGTCCAGGCATGAATACATAAAATCAAATTCATCTTTGATTTTCCCAATCTCCTTACACCAATTCCCTAGAGTAAATGAACTCCAACAAATTTGTTCGATCCCACATTGCGCCATTGCATGGTTCAACTCATATGGTGTCATAATTTGCCCTTTTTCCTATAAAAGACGGTCCCAAAAAGTCTCAACTACTTTTGCATAGCTGTCCTCCCACATTCAGAGAGGTTCAAAGTGCAACTGTTTCCTCTACTGTCGACGAAGAGAAAGAGACCTCGATTGCCCAACATGAAACAACACTGGCCCATGGTCTAAACCCAAGAAACTTATATGATACACACGGCCCAAGGGAAAAAGATCACAACTAGCTTCATTCCAAACCAACTTGACTATGCATTCCTGAATCAAATTCTTACCATGCCTCTTATTTGTCCAAGTTAAATCAGGTCCTTTACAGGCAATCTCTAATAATAAACAATTCAAAAGAGCCTCAAGGAATTTCATAGTTTGTTCCTTGGACCTAATTGAACCGTGTAATGACCCGGCCATGAGTTACTTGCTCTGATACCACTTTAATGCCCCGGCCGTGAGCTATTTTTTTTCCATTTCAAGGGTTTAGGTGTAATGATTATTAATGTGTATTATTTATCATTTTAGAACTGTTAAAGTTGGTAACTTAAATTCATTTTATATTTTACAATTGAAATCTGTATTAAATCCATGTTACAGAGTTTCAGTATTCGTCTAAGATTTAGCAAATGTCCTGTATAGGTTCTGTTTTAATGTCCATTATTGTCCATCATCTAACGTCAACGGTTGGCAAGGACGAGGCCGGTGATTTCCCATAGGTCTTGACTCAATAACATTGGTATATAGACACCTATGTCCGAGGCTTCCAAAGAACTCTGTCAACATAGTTCCAAGTACCTAAAATTTTGAAAATATGGAAAATAATGAATATAGGATATTCAATAAGAAATCTTTACACATACAAGTTTTCTTTTTAAAAACGTGAGTTTAGGCTTGAATTACATCATAGACCTGTCTTATTCCGAGCGCTCAATAAAACTGGTTCGGTTATAATGTAACATAAAGTTTGATCATAAGTCACATAGGTGCCTCACAAAATCATAACTGATTCTAAATGTTTGATTATAGACTACCTTAGTAGTATCCGACAACATTGAAGAAGTACCTTGACACTAAACATTTCATATACCGAACATAATTCTCTCCTTCAGTTACACATGGAAAGAGTGTAAAGAACACTCACATTGAATCCCTAATTGGGACCACTTTGCAACATCAATTCCTTTTTTCCTTTGCTTTCTCATTTAGCACATTATGTATTCAACATTTCTTCTTGTTCTTTAAATCTACGTGTGTATAAGGACGATCTATTGCTCATTATATATTATTTCCCTTATAGGTGAATAGCTAACCAACTCTATAATTTTGGTGTATGGAGATAGAATTTACTATTGTCAAGAATATATTTAATAGTTGGGGACCAAAATAACAATGGGATAAATAATAAGGGATCAAGAATTCATTTCTAGGAGTGAAAGAGAGAGAGAACATAGAGAGAGAGAGAGGACGGTTGACGCAAGGCAAATGGCAAAATCTTCCATTATTTTATAGGAGTTAATGTCCTATGTATTGTTGCCAAGTGGTAACAATGTATAGGTTGTCAATTCTAGCCAAATGAACCATTACACGTTTTCTCTTCTTTCTGTCCCACATAATATATGCTGGCCCGCCACATGGAAACTATGTATTGTATTATTTTTTCTTTCTTTTTCTTTTGTCTTTTTATCGACTTGTCATTCAACCAAATTTTGAAAGGTCAAATTATGTCCAAATAAAGAGTTCTTAGTGACTATATGAAACACATAAGAAGACTATATAATAGCATTTTGAAAATTCCAAAATCATTAACAATAAGAAAAGTTAAAACATTCTAAAATAAACTACTAAAGTCGCATATTATAAATATTAATATATATTATATTTATTCTTTCTCTTTTGATCACTTAATCATTAACATAATTTAATATTTCTACTCAACAATAAAAGACTCATAATGTAAGCAAGTGGATTTTTTGGGTCGCTACATACCTCCTTCTTTCTTCTGCCATTAAAGTGATCTCATTGAAGCCACCGCCGCAAACCCAAGGCATATTATTTAAACTACAAAGTTTTCTAAGGATTCCCAAGACCAATGCCAAAATTCATGTTTCAAATGCCCGTAGAATCCGGTAAATTTCCGTTGATTCATAGAAGAGGATACAATAAAAGCATCAATATGAGGAGAGGAGAATGATTGGATGTTAACCTGTAAACAAGGTTCTAAAAAGTATAAAGCGTGGAAAAATGTCAAGGTAGAGCATTAGGCCTTGCGCCTAAGCGCACCAATGTGTCATAAAAGTGTAATTAATAAGTGATAAAACACAAAGCGTAATATGAAGTCCAAGCTTCAAACATAAGCGCTGCTTAGGCGTCGCCCAAGCGAGCATTTTATTTTAGAATGATGCCAGTAAATCATCTTACCAAAGAAATATCAAGCCCCCCACTACGTCCTACACTGTCCACATGAAAACTACTTGGGAAACCAATTTGAATTTAAGAAAACCACGGTTACGACCTAAGTTGTCAGAAAGTGTCACTAAAAGCACTGCAACTTTGCAAAATGATGCTACTGTCACATAGGGTTTGGGACATAGCAATGATGCCTGTTGATTAAACTATACCAATGCGGCATGTTGATTAAACTATCGCCACATAAAACACTTACGGTGGAAAAAGCTATGTGGCTCAAATCAAGGTTGCTAAATTTTTTTCCCATTGCATAATGAAAATTTAGTCAATATAATTTTGTTTTTATGTTTTGAAGTAGAGCAGCAGTAGCGCTTGCCATTGCAGATTCTTATTTATTAAAATGTCAAAAAACTTACTTAATGTTTTGTAATAAAACCTCCCACTCCATCTGGCTTGCAGCCATGGTTGAAAGGTTTTGTAATTTTTGAACATTATTCTCTTACTTATTTATGTCTCTTATTTACCACTTATATTAAAACATCTAAGCAATTACATATTTAAATTTCTAATTAGAATTATATTGCACTTGGGCCCTAATAGTAATCAATCAGAACAGTAATAACATGAAGCATGGAAGATATAGAAATAGCAGAATAAAAGAATACTTAGTATTATTAATTCGATCCCACAATTTTTGAAGAATGAGAGTAGAAGAAAACGTCTAGAAGGGAGAGGAGGAAAAGAAACGTCCCTCACAAAAAAAAAAAAAAAAAAAGAAGGGCAAAAATTTAAATGTCAAAAAAGAATCTATGTCTATATATATATATATATATATATTCGTAAAGCAAACATGCTGTGTCTATAGGCAATGCTATTTTCCGTATTTTTTATGCTATGTCTATAGGCACTTTAAATTATGCAGTATATGACCTTATCAACTATTTATGTTGATTATGTTTTTCTTTAAACAAATTACCTCTCCCGGAATATTTATTTAAACAGATTACCTTTCCCAGAAACCGTGCATTGTTGGGTTTCCTTTCTTCACAATATTTTTTATGTTTTTCCCTAATCTTCGGCGCTATCTTAGTCCTTATTCCTCCCCTCTCCCCCTTCACAATTCGATAGACTATAGAAAGAAATCATCAATGGCGGCTGTAATTGGGAAAATTTTGATGAAATATCCCTAATTGATGCAAATTAGAGAAGATTTTTTTATAGGTGATGATTTAAGGTTCGATGTAATTTCCCCATTTAATTTCCAGGACACATATCTTGGAAATAAATGACAGGTATTTCTTATTTTCTACATAATTTTTTCTACACATTATTTTTTGTATCATTATTTCCTTGAAGATTTGTCCCTCCTCCTACCCTTTTAAACCTTGTAGATATTAGGCATCCACCATTAGCATCCACAACAAGTTTTATTCTCTCTTCGACGACAAGGTGGATTTCAATTTATTCAAAGTGTAAGGCTTTGTGTTCAATCCTAAAACTAGCTAGATAATTACTTAAATTTCTAGACCATTTTTAATTGTAAGTATTTTTTGTAGATATTAGTTTTGCAAGAAAAGAGGAATAAGTTTTGAACTAGACGTCTATTGTCCAACATAGCACAAAGGAACCATCATTATTTTAATTGTGTTTGGTTCGTCTCAACGAATTAACCAGAAGTCGTCTTTTTAGGTCTATTTATTTGTTTCAAGTTGAAGACTAACGAGACATATCACATTCTCAGAACAATGGAGAATCAAAATTTTTAAAACCATCTTCTTGCTTTAAGAGAAATTCTTGTGTAAAGAAAATATATTGTTATCATTAAAAGAAATTTTATTATTGAGCAACTAATTCACTAATGTATTCTATATCACCAATTGTATTGAATATACCTCTTAATAATTAAACTCCACCTTTAATAATTTTAAGATTTTGTTACTGAGCAACTTTTTACTAATGTATTACAATGGAATTTTCGTCCCACATGTTTATGATTTTGTATTCCTTTATTTTTTTATAGGTTTGTTGATGAATATACGACTGTGAAAATTAATTGATGGTGATAGAATTTGCCCATTGAAGCATATATATGTACAAAAAGGATTATTGGATGAATTTAATTATTGTTTGACTGATTTTAAATTCCACTAGAACTAAATTTATTTATTCTATTTATTTAGTTGAAATAAATTTATTATTTTATATTTTATATTTTGAATTGATATTCAAATGTTACCCATTTAGTAAAGCTTCTTATGGATTATATTTTTTAACATTATTTTTCCCATGCACTGCACAGTATTATACGCTAATTTTGAGCTTGTTTGATATTCTTTATTTTTACAATTTATAAAGAATTATTCTAATTGTATAAATGAGTGTACAGATGTGTTTACAGAAAGAGTGTGAAATTACAATTTCACCATATGTTGTGTATTAAAAGAAATAAAAAATATATGGATAGAATTATAATTTTACGTCCTATCTGTAAACTTATGTGTACGTGTGCATTACTCATTTATAAATTCACCTACTATGATTTGACTGTTGATTTGTAAACTACTCAACAATCAACACACATTTTAAACTTTAATTAAATCTTCATCACTCATTTTCACTCATTATAAACTCTTTTTATAAATTAATTTTATAAATCTAATCAAACGAGTTTATTTTAATTTAGACAAATTAATTTTACATCTCGAATAATGATAATGTCAATATAAATATTATCAATTTATCATCATAAAGATAAAGTTCATTTGTCTGTGACTCTGATTTCCGCGCTCATCCTCGTCAGCTCCCCGCTGGTCATTATTCACAAATCGCTCCAATTTCTTCCCTCTCTTCTTCTCCTTTTAGGGTTTTATTATCTCTCTGCCTCTCATTCTATCTTCGTGGTTGTTGAGATGGCCGGAATCAGGTTGCCACCAGAGGATGCAGACGTCTCGCAGGCGGCTCGGCAGATGGCCGCTGTTGATCTGATCTCCGACGACGATCGGTCCGTGGCGGCCGACTCCTGGTCTATCAAGAGTGAGTACGGCAGTACTCTCGATGACGAGCAGCGCCACGCTGATGCCACTGAAGCCCTTTCCTCTGCCGCTTATCGTGCCCCCTCTGACTACAGGTTCTTTCTCATTTCTCTAATCTTCCCCAACCCAATTTATTCTTCTGAAAACTAGTCTTCCTTTGTGAGAAGAATGAAGTAGAATGAATGTAGCGGAAGGAAATAGACACCTCGTAATTAACGAAGATCAAAGCGGTCTGCCTACTTGATTACACTCCCGTATGTACTCCAAATTTTGTCGTTTGTATTTTTATTTTAGATGTATGATTCGAGTATATCACTGCTGGAAATAATCATTAATTGTACTGTTAACTAAATTCTACAATGTGGAATGAGAATTAATAATTACGATTGCACTTATAGCAACAATGCATCTGGATGTAGTCTTCTATGGACTGGTTTTTGCTTATCTCATTTTCGGCAGTTTAATAATTATGCATGATTTAAATATACGAGTAGATTACCATATATCAGTTTAATATTTGATAGAATTTTATATTTATCAATGATTGCTAAATAGTTATTTAATTTATATGATATGATACACCAGAGAGACTTCCTATATTAAGATAAGAATACCGTTTGCACGCTACTGTTAAAAATAAGCTACTAATTGTCAACGAATTATTTGCCTGACTTTTCTAGAATTTAGGGGTCACCTACACGACGCTCTTCCGATCTCAAATTTGGTGAAATTGTCATTGTGTTGATGACAGTTCCGACAAGGAAGAGCCAGATGCTGAGGCAGTTTCATCTTTGCTTGGTTTCCAGAGTTATTGGGATACTACTTATGCTGATGAATTGGCAAATTTTCGGGAGATGGTCATGCTGGTGAAGTTTGGTAAATGTTGCCAGTGTTCTGTGACCTTTTATTCATTAAAAGGTTGCCTTTGGTCATTGACATTCAATGCTCAGAAAAATTAGCCATCTAAGTGGCGAAGCTATTTATTCAAATTGAATTATAATGAGAAATTATAATGAGGTGAAATGAGTGGTGTAGATTTAATAAAAGTTTGAAATTTATGGTTATAAATGAGCAGTTGTGAAATCAGTGGTGGGGGGATTATAATGTGTTTTTTCATGAAGAGAATCAAACACCTCCTAAGTGAATTGATTGAAAGAAAGCAAAGTCGTGGACATTTTATGCAGAACTAGCTGTTATTGAACAGTATAAAAAAGAGCATGAGTACTTTCTTACTATATTACGCACAGTATCTTTTTTTCTGGATGGTATACGCACTCAAAATTTTTCACCATTTTTAAAGCGGTGAAAGTCTGCTGGTGCCTGGTGGGTAAATTTCCTGGATTATATGCACATTCAGGTTTAGAGTGTGTGTGATTTAGATTTTTGAGAATTGATTTTGTGAAAAAGTGATTTTGGGCGAGAATGTAGGGTAGAAAGTAAGGAAAAATTTTGAATTTCGTGTAAGATTATTTTAATGGATAAATGTGTGGTTGAAAATGAGTTTGAGTGAGAATTGATTTTGAAGAATCTTAATCAAACAAAGCCTTAAGGACTGTACATGCTTGGATATAATTAGAATAACATGCATAAAAGCTTTTTACCCTAGGAATAGGATAAAATAAAGAGATGCAACATCATATATATTCTGAACCTTTTGCGTTCTTGTTTATCTGCTGATTCTGATTATTCCCTAATTAATATTTAATGCAAACTATTGTAGTAAACAATTGGAGATATGCATAACAATCTGCTCTTAGCCTGAAAAAGCAGAAAAATGAAGAGTTGGGGGAAGATAACACTCCCAGGAGACCCTGAATTCATATCATACTGAACTCCCTCTCTCCTTTCACCTCTTGGTGCATTTGCATTGGGGAAAAAAAGAATGCACACCATATTTGTGCTGTTATGCTTAATTCCATATTATATATTTTCCACACTGTAGGTTTGGAGCTGATGTGATGGAAACTGTTGCTTCCTGGACCAAAAACTTATGCCTTGGATTATCTCAACGTCACTTGCCAAATCATGTAGGTAATGCAAATCATTTGTCTGCTGGAGATCCTGAAAAGGAATTGTCCAACTGGAGTGTGCTGGATGTTGGGACTGGTAATGGTTTGCTTCTTCAGGAGCTTGCTAAGCAGGGGTAAGGATAACTTTTTTATCTTCTGGTAGCAGATACTCAAAAATTACGTGCGATATCCAAACTTATTGTCTGATTAACATCAACATATGTGCAATATCCAAAGTTCCAAACTTATTGTCTGATTAGCCTCAACATTGTGAACTGTTAGCTTGATGTGCTGTGTCTTTTCTCTTTGTTGTGTATCTTGTCGTCTGCAGCATTATCTCCTCAAATATCCAAAGAAACTTCTTAAAGTCACTTTATTTTGCTTGAAAATTAAAAAATGTGCTGACAAAATGGATTAATATGGTAGGTACTAGGCAGATGAAATTGATCTAAGAAGAAGCTTCTGCCTTGAAAGTTCATATCCCTCCACTCATGTAAAGTCTTTGAGAAATTACTTTGTAAGAGATAGGTCACGCTTCATTTTATTTTGGTCACAACTAACGGTAAGCTGGCAAATATCATGCAGCAAATATTGGATCTTTGTTGTGGCATGACTCGTGATATTCCAGTTAATTTTAGTAATGGTCACCAAAGTTGAATGAGTTATACTTGTGACCACTAAAGTAAATTTCTTACGCTCTCACCCAAGTTTGAAAAGTCATAATAATAGTCACTATAGTTATTTCACTATACTAGTAGTTACTTAAGTTTAAAAATGGTTATACTAATAATTACTGAAGAATTATTATCCCAGTGGTGAAATGCATATTTGATTACCATTTGTGTAACAATTTCAAGCTTGAGTGACTTTTAGTGAAAGAAAATTACTTTAGGGACCATCATTGTAACCATTTCAAGTTAAGGGACTATTAATGCTGGAAAATTAATTGAGTGACCGTAGTATAGCTATTTCACTCTTCGGTGATCTTTGTTGAAATCGACCCCCATGATAGTCTGTTTTGGTAAACAGTGATTGAATTCCAAAACCTACAGTGCATGCTTATTTAGGAGGAATAGGACATTCATTTTGAGAATATTACCTGATTGCATAAGTTTATTCCCTACAAATATAGGATTTGGAGGAATGAAAATGGCATCCCTTTACATCATTGTTCGTATTCATGGAAGATTGCTTGACCACATCTCATCATTTATTTTGAGTTTATCACGCCACCATGAACTGTCTCGATGCTTTGCACAATAAAAATTTGAATCTTCTGAAGAACTACTTATGTATTTCCCATTTAAGGTTCTCAGATCTCACCGGGACTGACTATAGTGAAGGAGCAATAGATCTAGCTCGGAGCCTTGCTGATCGTGCTGAACTCACCAATATTAAGTTCTTGGTAAGCTGCATCCTGCCTTATTCCGTGGCAATGTGATGCTCTTATATTGTCTCAATAGTGTGGCTGTGAGACTCTGACTTATAATGCTTTCACAATTTTTATTTTTGACATGTCATGAATGGAAATTTTTTGATTGTCAAGACGTCTTTGAAATTTTTTGACACCCTGCCTTTATTTTTTGTCTCAACGTTCATCTACATATCCCCTTTGACAGATTTTGTGCTGATAAATTACCTAGAGTTTTTATTTCGCAAGTGAAATTTGAGGGAGACAACTTTTTTTAATTATACAAGGCAGAAATGTAGGGACTATATAACACTTGGTTTACTACTTTGTCTGGCATCATTAGCGCTATGTCCCATAAAATTAGGAATTCTGCACGGAAATCTAGTTCCATCATTTATCTCCTCGTGCTGACTCACATGATATTCTTTACTCAACGACCATCTACATTTAGTTGCATATGGTTGACATCCTTAAGCGAAAATTTGAGAAGTTGGGAGTATCCTTTCTTCTTTACAACATATAGAAGCAGATATATTGCTATAACATTGTTGGAGGAGGGCCTAGGGATTCATAATTTTATGACGTGAATGCTGAACCTTGTTCACTGGTAGTAGTCTGCCAATAAATCACGATCTCAGCTATATGCTTCTATCACTGAGTACATATTCCCGACCTTTTCCCAGACTAGAGGAAGAATAAGGTCTCAATTAATCTTCTAAATGCCAATTCAAAATACACTGTTGGGAGGATTTTATTTTTGAGGATGCAATGTTATTTTATTTTATTTGTTGATGGTTTCCAAACACCTCTTATCTCGTTCATCCCAAGGGTTTAAGAATCTTGGCGAAAAGAAATTTCCTTCACAAGTAAAAGACGTCTTAGAGCTTGTTTGAAGCTCTTTATTTGCTATTTATTTGTAGAATTTATAAATAGGAGAGAAGTAGAATGTGTATTGAGAATGTAAAAAGGTGTGCAATATGTGGTTGTAATTGAACAGTTGTGAAATCAAATGTCAAATCAGTGGTAGGTAAAATTATAAATTTGACAAAAAAAGAGCAAATAAAGAGCATCAAACAAGCTCTTAGCAGTCTTACTGTTGTTATTTATTATACCTAGTCACTAGTCGTATTATATGCTTCAGTTGGTACAAAAGTTGATCTTTGTTCTTCTTATTCATTTTTCAGGTTGATGATGTTCTTGACACCAAATTAGACAACAAGTTCCAACTTGTTGTGGATAAGGGAACTCTAGACGCAATTGGATTGCATCCTGATGGTCCTCTCAAAAGGTGAATTAGCATCTTAGATCATGTGAATTTTCTTGCCATGTCTGATGTTTAACGACATTGATAAATTAAGACAGACAGTTCTCCTTAAAAGAAAAAACAAAAATATGAATGACATGTATCAAGTTTGTCAATCTTTCACATGGTTTCGTGAAAACCAGAAAAAATGAAGTTCTCCATGTGTCTTCTTCACCAAACCAAGGGGAGTCTCTTCGACTTAAGGTTTTAATGGATTTTAAAAGATTTATTATTTATTATCATGGATTTTGAGGGTTTGAATAGATATCCACAGATCATAAGAATATTTTGGGTTGAGGCTGTAAGTGCTGAAAGGGTTTTTCTTTTGAATTTTTTTGGTTCTGAGTCCATTGAAATCTACTAATTTTGTCCATTTAATCGAATTTATAGAAATCCATGAGTTATTGGGGCAGTTAAATTTATGAATCTAATAAAACCTCAGTTAGGAACATGTAGATTTAATTTAAATAGAATTTCTTAGAATCTCAGTGGGGAGGCCTGGATTTATGTGAATTACAAAATTTCAGCAAAATCCCAGCAGGGACCCCCAACTGCAGTAACTTTGATTGCTAATCTCTGTTTCAGGTCAATGTATTGGGACTCTATCTCAGGACTCGTGGCTTCTGGTGGTTTATTGGTGAGCATCTATCCTTACATGATAGCCCTTTTCTCGATTATTATGTTTGTCACGCTACTGATACATCGGAGATGTCAAAAAAATTTCACTATCTATTTTTCATTCTATAACTTGTGTGGTTTCTTTATCATGATCTTTGTTGCTCGCCTGTGTTTTTGTCGTTGGGAAATGGCAAAATTTGAGTGAAAAACCCATAATGGCTAATTGTTTCTGGGAACCTGCCATTTTACTTGGCCCTTCGCAGGTAATTACGTCCTGCAACAGTGCAAAAGATGAGCTGATACAAGAAGTGGAGGCTTTCAATCAGAGGAGTGGCGCTTCAGAATCTGACCTAGATGCATCCAGAGATTCCACCCCATTTCAATACATCGACCATGTGCGCTCATATCCGACATTTACTTTTGGAGGATCAGTTGGTTCACGTGTTGCCACGGTGGCGTTTCTAAGAAACTAGATACCAATGAGAATGTGCCACGTCTTGTTTTGGCATATTTTAAAGAGAGGTCATGTCGGTGTGATAAAAGTAGTCATCTTGTGTTGTGGTGTTGCTGATTATGTGGGGGAACATATTTTCTGGAATTACATTGTCCTTGGGGATGTATACTCGTTTTGGGATACTAAATGTGACAATAGATGGTTACTTGGGGATGGTTACTTAGCTGTTTCTCGATTTGTCATAAATCCAATATGTGGCGTGCAAACTATTCATATTTTCACAAAACGTGCAAGATCTCTAGCGGGAAAAATTTCTAGTATTCTAGGTATGATATAACTCGGGACTCTAGGCAAATGATTGCAAGACTAGTGTTTACGGGGTCTCAATTTAAATAATAAATTGGACTCGTGTACCCCAGTTATTAGATCGGAACAGGTACACTACCTGCTGCATTTGTAACTTTTGATTGACTTGAATGTGTCAAACTTTGATTTTGGCTATGAATTCGTTACAAATTATGAACCTCGTATATGCTTCTTTTGCGATAAAATATCAGGCATGCCAAAATTTTTGGTCATTACAATACTTGCGCTGCGTCCTCTAACAACATAAGCACAGTTTAGTTATCGGGAATAATGTTAATTTTCCACGTTGTTTAGGAGTTGATTTTGATCAATTCCCTGTATATACGAGGAAAAATCTCTAGGGGTTCTGTAAATGGTTATCAAATTTAAAGAAAGAATCTGACTGACGGTTTCATGGTTGATGTACATTAATAAATATTGGGCAAAAAAAAAAAAAAAGTAAAAGAATAATGCCGAAAGCAATAACTTGAACGGCCACACATTCGATTATAGCTATTTCTTGAGGAGAGGTTTTTGGGTGTTAGACTAAGGAGTTCACCGTACGTACTAATGTAAATCCGATCTTTTCCATTGATAGAGCCGATCAAGATCATGAACTCATGAGATGAACCAGCCATGAAGCAATGCAGATGCAGAAAGTGCCACTGAAAACAGTAAATCCAAAAGTCCCACAAACCATTCCTATAAGTTGAAGAAACTCATGAACCACTTGATCTTTCTCTCTTTTACGTCTAGACGTATACGCAGGTACATAGTTCCATCCTTGCTCAGCTATACAGCACCTCTCTAATCTCTCCTTGATCTTAACTTCTTCTATTCTCTCTCTCAAAACGCGTAAATTCGCATCCACAATACTGCTCGACCTCCCTACAAAGATAAAGAAATTGTATTGCTAAAATAATTAATATAAGAAAGATATATCTGTCAATATTACAGTTCTAAAATTCCTTGGAATATATTCGTACCTTCGTCTCCAAAGCATTGGGCTCTTACTGCTGGAAGAGATGGAGAAACCCTAGATTTTTTGCATGGGAGTAGTAGTACTGCACCACAAAAATTTGCAGGTATTGAAGCAACCATCTGATCTCTACAGAAACACAAAACGTGCAAATATCAAATAATGGAAGGTTGATTTTTGGGTCCTCTCTAATTAGTCAGAGACTAATCATTCTCTGCTGCTTTAAGCACACACACAAGCACTGTATATGGGTAAATCAATTACAAGTTGAGCTGATCAAATATATATATATATATATATATTATTAGAGAAGCTTTTGACGTAGGACGGAAATGAATTAATTTATATAGTAGATAATTCATTAATTTGAAGGCTTTGAAAACTTAAGGAAATATTTGGATTTCGTAATTGGATTATTGTGTGTAGTACACAAAATTCGAGGTTAATGGTCTCAGCCTCGGATTTTAAAATGATCTGTAAACGCGTGATTTCGTGGTGGCTGCTTTGATTTATAATTTAATTATTATGTTCGAGGTGGCTTTTTCTAACAAGGTGAGTTATATTCACACTACACTTTTTACTCGACAAGCCACACACTAATTATATTCAGTATCCTTCATCTTTTCAAGAATGTTGATTAAGCCATTAAATTTTTATTGGTTGCATTTTTTTCTTAATTTTTTATCAATTATCACCTCTTGTATTTAACAATGATTTCAATAAAAAATTTTCAGTGTGAAAACCACTTAAATAATTTAAATAAGCAAAAAACAAAATCTACGAAAATAAATTTTTATGTTTTCTTATGACTTTAAGACATACAAAAGAAATTTTTTGTATAATTATAACCATCATTGAAAAACAACATATAAAAATTAAAAAATGTTTAGAAAAAATGCAACAAAATTTCTTTAGACTTCAGTTGTATAAGTTATAAAGATAGAAGACCTTCAAAGTAATAAAAATATAGTGTAACTATAAAAAAATATAATGTGAATATATTTTCCCTTCTAACAAATTAATATATTTACAAAATTTCACATTAGTAATTTTTGAAAAAAAAAAATTAAGGTCGGTGTGCGGGTTGGTTAACGTTGTGTTGGGTTTAAATTATTTTAGTTTCTAATCAATAAAAACAGCATGCATCACGATCATCATGTATATATATATATATATATATATGTTCAATTCTAATCCGAAATTCTTAATTTAATTTTCTCTTAATTTAACATATCCAGCTTGTTTTTGTCTGGAGTGTTTGATTTATTAGAAAACTAATAATAAAACTAGTCAATGATATATCAGCATTATATTATAGTGATTAATTAACTTTGTATAATATAAACACATTTCGTTTTTACCTAAAACAGTTTTTGTTTTCTATGTAAATAATAATTACATTAAATTTTAGGACGGGGATTTTTTCTGGGTTTTGGTAGAGGACAAATCTTGTGTTACATTTTTAACATGATAAAGAGAAATCATGTGATAAAATTTTTTTAATATTCTTGAGATTTTTAGAAGATTGTATGCTGATTCGATTTGAAAATTCAATGTTGATCTCAAAACTACAACAAATAATATCCCTCATCAAGATATATGTGATCAGACTACCTAAGTAAGAAAAACTAGGTGAGGTTACCTCCAAAACTACTATGTAGAGAGAGAAAATATCTCGGCATTTCAGACCAATCACCAACCCACATAGAAGTTCAATGGTCCCAAAATTTCATATTTGGGTTTTTCATTGGCCTGAAATACCATAATAGGGTACTCTTAAAGTACCTGTGAGGTAAGGAAGCTTCTCATCTGGAGGTCAATCGGTCGACTAAGTGCACCTACTTGACAATCAAAGGTTGAAAGAAGCCAAAGAATTGTAAGAAGATCGAATTTTTTGTTCATTGCAGGATGCATCTCTCAACCTTTTTTGATATTTTTCATGACAATATATGACACATTAATTCTCTATTAAATTTATTTATCATACATATAGTGGCGGTCTGACGCCGGCTAGGAATCTGTTGGTACGTACATATAAATAAAATTATGAAATTGCATGCTTGGAATGGGTCACGTCTTTTGTTTAATTAAATGTCAATAATTTCTTTCAACAACTGCTCCAAATTTCATTTGTTAATTGGCTCTATAATAATAATATTAATTAAAACGGTCAAATTAACTCTGCTCTTGCCTACGAAGTTTCATTTTCAACTGTTCAGGTTACAGCTAGATTACACATAGGGGCGGAGTTAGCCGTCAGTATGGGAGTGTGCCGAGAATATAAATTAATACTAATGTGTATATTAAAAAAAATTTTGCAAATACTTATATAGCCAAATTTTTTTTTTTTATATCAAAATAGGGTGTGTCCAAGCATAACTTGATACCTCCTTATCTCCGCCCCTGATTACACAATAACAATGGCGAAACCACTACAAAGAATAAGTCTAATAGCCGCGACTCGAGTCGTAGCAAAAGGTGTATATGTCGCTGCAAATGTGTGATAACAGTGACAAAGTCATCTGCGAACGTCGCGACTAAAAACTCGTGGTAGTAAATCCATAGCAGTGACTCGTGTCGCCGCAATCTAGGAGCCACCAATAGAGGCGACACTGTCGCGTCTGTATAATAGATGAGTTTCGGTCATTAAGAAAAAAATTTAACCCGACCCACCACTAGTTTGCCCGACCCGACCCCCGCCCCACCCATCCCAGCCCAGCCCAGCCTAGCCCCAGAGCCCAGTCCTTTTCCATTGATATTTAACTAAATATTATTTGCCCATGTGAAGAGTCGAACCCAGCATCTTGAATGCAAAGATATGGTACTTTACTAACCAGACTAACTTGTCTTTTAGTTATTACCTTGCTTTTATAATATATTTTATATAAATTATTATAACTATAATGACGAATATCTTCCCTTTAACAACGATTTTCCGTTGTTAAATATAAGAACAAAGGTGAAAAATTTTTCCGCCAATCATAGAAAGACTATATTTATGGATCGTTGTTTTAGATCAAGAAATATGGTTACGACTTTTATATGTCGCCTCTATAGATACCAATATACAGCTGCGACATCACTTGTCATCTCTGTAGATACATCATACAGCGACGACATTATGATGTCGACGGTATAGGGTGATGACTGCTGCGGTGACTTAAAATCGCCGCTGTAGCCAACGTTATAGCAACGACATCTGACGTCGTCTCAAAATATCGCCGCTATAACTCCTATTTCTTGTAGTGACCGTAACCTCTCACAGTATAGAAATTTAGTCGGACTTGCTCAAACACTCCTTAGATGTTGGTGTATGTGTGAGCTCAGATTTAAGACCATCACATTTATGCACCATTATCGTTAAGGAATGACAACTTAGAGGCTCGCCCAAAATAGTTAAGATTTCGCCGAAGACGTTGGTCCCTTCCCCCTCTATTTCCCTCTATCTTTCAAATATGAGCCAACTTCCGATCTAGAAGCAAGTTCCTTGTCTTGTACACAAATTAAGGCCCCCAACCATTAGATGAAAAGAAATGAAAGAGACCTCAAACAAAATCCCAACCATTAGATGAGGTCAAAGGTCCAAAATCAATCTTTACTAGCACAATCCTTATCTACATAAGAGAGCCAATTAGAAGGAATTATGGATTTAAATGAGACATGGATGGTGTTCAAGATTCTCTCACCATAAAATTGTATATTCTACACAAATTTGTTAAGAATTGGAGTTTCATCTTAAAAGTCAATCTTGTTAAGAAAAATAGCTTAAATCTTTATAGGCTAATTGGCACTAAAGGCCCCTATCTTTGATTGGTTTTGTGGATAACATCTCTACCTATTAATTTTTGGCATTAGATACCGTCAAAACGACTTTTATTTGCGAAATAACATCTCTACCGTCTAATTACCCCCCAAAATCCTTTACGTAACATTTGGGAACTATTTTCCAAGGTATTTATGTCAGTCACAAAATCCAATATTACTTTTCTATGTATCCCTAATCACCTGCCGATCACCAACAAGAGTATATTTCCAAGATTTTTCTTCAATGTAAGACATGTTTTGCAAATTATGTGCTGAGAGGTTTTTGGTAGTTGTCCGGTCTTTATTTTTTTTTCAGGGGAAAAGTCATGGGACAGAAATACCCCTAAACATTAGTTAACAGATTTTGGGAGTTAATTTTGACGGCAGGGATTTTCTTGGCAAAGAAATGTCATTTTCAAAGCTGCCAATGCCAAAAATTAATATGTAAAGTGATGTTTTACACAAAACCCATGAAAAGTAGGGACATTTGGTGCCAATTAGCCAATCTTTATATGTTAGTCATTAATTCCATGTGGGACTTCACCCTTTAACATTTCCAACTGAACTGGAGGTATAACCTAACCGGAGCTTATCATTTTCTCGTTTTCTGATGTGTTTATGTGGAGTTGGAAGAGTCATTCTTGTTATATTGTCAATGTCTACTTGAAATCTGTCTCTTAACTTCTATAGCTGACTCGACGTGTACGTTAAAAAATATCATCAATGCATCAGTTTGTCCCTAGCTTTTTTTATGTATATTTCGTCGATATATAGTTTTTTATAAACTGTCAACCACTTATAAATTTTCAAATGTATTCGATGAACATGATATAAATAGATTCAAGCTTAAGAGATCGAGTGCCTTTCTCATTGTCCTCGAAATTTTTACCATTTACAAAAGAATCATATCCTTTGTGAAATGAATACAAAACCAATAACAGAAGGCGCACTTTTTATATAGTTTATATCATGTGAATCGCCCCATTTACAATCTATACCAGATTTCACGGAGTACTGATCAAATGAACCATAAATGAAACAATGAAGAGGCAAAATGTGCAAGTGAAAACTGTGAACAAAAAAGTCCCACAAACCATTCCTATAAGTCGAAGAAATTGGACCAATACTTGTTTATTTCTTTTGCATCTCCATGTGTATGTACGTAAATAATCCCATCCTTATTCAGAATGTGTAGATTCGTGTCCACACTATTTCTCCCTATCAAAATCAATGAAGGGAAATTTCATTGGTACTAGTAAATGAAACCAACGACGAGGATGAGGAGGAGAATAAGAAGCAGAAGAAGAAAAATTACCTTCGTCTTGATGGCATTGGGCTTTCACTACTGGAAAGGGGGGAGACACCCTTGAATAATTCTTGCATGGGACTGGGAGGATAGGAGGAAGGATATAAGTATGTAAACAAGAAAGTTGAAAAAACATTTTTATTTCTCTACAGAAACCCACAGTAGAAGGAAACAAGATGTGATGATCTAAAACAAGCATATGAACTTGTAGAGTTTGATGATTGTAGTGTCAATGTCAACTTTAATTTTGTAGAGACTTCATAATGTTTAGTTATATTTTCTAGTTGTGGGTTCCATGTGATTTTCATGGAGAATGTGGCAACATTAAGAGAGTTCTATTTCAGTGTTGGGGTCGAGTTGTCTAAAATGTACGAATTGTCAAAAAGTAACATGTATATTAATTATATGCTCTTAACGGTTTATTGTATATTAAGATATTGTATCGTATAAGTGAAAAGAGAACATGTGGCAAACCGGGGGGGGGGAGTTATATGTTAATTTTCTATTGAGCCGCATCATACGCGAAATAGTACCATACCAGTATCACCTGGTGTTTGAAATTTGTGTTGATTAAACCCGTTATAGCACTATCTAGATGACACCTTATGATATCATTTTCTGACAGCTCGATTATTGACACATGCACCAATAGATGATCAGTCATTCTTTTTATTGGTACATTTAGAAACCGCTATCAACGGATGGTGCCATAAGGTACCCTCTAATTGGTGCTTGAAATTTTTTTCTAAATTGACATCCATTTTGACTATAAAATTATAATTTTTATAATTTTTTTCCTCCCCCAAATTATCTTCTTCTGTCTTGATCTTAACAGATCGGATGGACATGGTCAGTGCTTAACATCACTATTAATTAATTATAAGCAGATATATCTTTTACTTATTTTTGTCGAACCTAATAATGGATTTAAGCGCACGGCAAAGATAACATCAAGTAATTCTAATGCTGCCAACATAAACGCCAAACACACAAGTGTTCATAGGATATAAGGGAGGTTCTTTACTACTCTCTAGCATTAACAAGACAAATTCTGTGATAATAATAAAAGAGAATTAAATCAAACGAAATCTTCGATCATATTCCATTAATTGAAAATGTTTTGGTGCTTCTGGGTCGATTTTGTTCTTACCCCGATTGTGTATGCGCATAATCAGCAACCACTGATCAATCGGGGATAAAACAGGGCACCAAGTCAAACTAACAATACAAGAAAACCATCTAACTAGAACTGAACGAATATGTAACTCGAGTTGAGCAATTGTCAAATCCATTTTCTCGGTAGATAATCAAGTAAGTAGCTCCGGAGCTCATGGAAATAGGCCAAATGTAACTGCATTACATGTCCTTCACTTCAACTGTACATTTCCTAGTTAAAAGCCTAATCTAGTCTAGTGGTTGCCATGTAGCCAGATAAATCAGTTCATTTTTCATTTTCTTGCTACTTTCCTGTGGTTCAATAGATATTAACAATAAGACACCTAAATGGGCTTGTTTCTGTACAGATCAAGAAGAGGCTTTTCACTCAGCAACAGCAGCTTGATAACAGGATCAAGAGGCCATTGCAGTAAGGATTAGAAGCCGGATCTTCGTGTCATGGAACAGAGTTGCGTTTATACCAAACAACTTGAAGCATCATGATCTTAACCGCCAATGATATTTTTACTAGTAGTTATGGAATGTGAATGTGATGCGACTCAGGGAATGGTTGTGGTAGCTCGTTTTCCTCGTCTGAAGAAGGAATGGGGGAAATATGGGAGTCCTGCACAGATAAAATTAGGAGATTAATTGATTCTTGCATGGTCATAAATCATAAATTTAGAACAAATTGCAGTACACAATCCCAATCTCAACTGTGTCCACGACCAGATATAAGTGTGATAACAACATATGTTAAACCTTCTACTTTAAGCCAAAATTTGAGAGAAATGAATACAAATGGGAGCTGCTAGAAGACACTTTTTTTTTTTTTTTTTTTTTTGGAGGGGGGGGGTTTGGAATACTACCTATAACCCATTATACCAGAAAATATTAGACATCAAATACAATCTGTAATGCAATAATTGTTTTGTCTGGGGAAGTAGCAATTTTTAGGTAAAACAAAACATGCTCTTGTGCTTGTGTTTGTGGGCATTGGAGAAGAGGTCTCATGTCATCTTTGGAAAAATTCTTGATCTGTTCGCTGCCAAATATATGTGAACTTTATCACAGGGGGTCATGTGTGTGGCGATGCATATTTCCCCCCAAACCAAACTCCAGCAATAGCAAGCAGATTATTTTTCAAATTTTCCATTGCTACATTTACTTGAAGGTCCCAACAACTATTTCCTTAACAACCTAAACACAAGATGCTAGCTCTGGTCTACCGCTTCCCTTATTTATGCTCAACCAGTGTCATCTCTATTTGACTATTTGTTGATGCAACTTAATCAAAATTTGATACCAAAAGTTATAGCAAAAGGCAAAGAATCAGCAAATTTTAAAGGTATCAGTCTATCAGATAGTTTACGAAGTTGATATAAACAAAATATCAGTAATTTTCAGTAACTGAACTACCTGGTGGTTGCGCCTGTTTAGTACAGTTTTTAATGCTTTGACAATAATATAGATCGGCAGAAGAATTCCAACCGTTCGTAAGAGAAGTATCTGTGACAGAAGCGTGGATGGTATTAAGCTATAGATAAAGCAAGATATTTCTGTTAAAAGGAAATACATAAATCTGGTAATCTCACCATAAACAGAGAAACTGAGTATTCATTCGTTCCGTACATGATGACTGGCAAAATATGGCGTAGTACCAGAAGAACTACAAACTACATAAAGACAAGCAACAAGATTATCCTGATGATAAATTACTTTGATTCATTAGCAAGTAAACTTATGCATCAGAAAAAGACTACAGGATGGTAGGTGTGAGTTTTAGCTAAAAATGATATTAGAAATGACATATCAAATGTGTGTGCAGTCGAACACCTAAATATAAAGAGGGAAAAGGAAGCTGGAATATGAGAGAGAGAGAGAGAGAGGGAGAGAGAGAGAGAGAGTACAATCATGGCAACTATGCGACAGCACATCAAGCTTCTTGTATTTGTAACAGGATGCCAACCATAGTTTGGATCCAGAAAATTGCCACCCGTAGAAACCATTGTAATGAATTGCGGATTATGCAAGTCCCTTCTGGCTATCTCCCAGTTTCCCCTGAGATATCATCACATGGACTTAAGAATATATTATTAAAGCATTGAATTTAATAAAAATAATTAAAAGTTAAGGCATATATGCTATAAAAGTTCAACACAACAAGATGAAAAAATAAATATGAGGCAAGTCAGTGACATCTGAATAGCCTTGGAGATATAAAGGAAAAAGAAATACCTAAAATCCATTGGAATACCACTATAATGAAACAAAGGAGGTGGAGCTGTATAATCAGGCTTGAATTGCTGCAATGTCACATGGAATGATAATCATGATAAAAATATGATAATTGAAATGAGCTTTGGATCGCGAAGCTTAAAGCTAATAGATAAATTTGTTGTTTCAAAATAAAAAAAATAAATGAATTGGAATATCACAAGTGTGCTTCACTATGTTTGCAGGTAAACTTCGGCCAAATAATTCGAAGTCCAAATTTTCAATAATTTGAGCTCAATTTTAATAAATTAAATTTATAGGCCTTGATTTTGTTCATCAAATGCAACCTCCATACCTAAAGCATACCTGATTGCAAATCTCGCAAATGGTATCACCTTTTTCATTGCACCACCTTTGCACACATTTGCGGTGAGCATACTGCACATATAGAAAAAATGGGTCAGCACGCTCAAACCAAGTGAAATCACTAGGAGAACTACCTACAAAAATTGGGACTATAAAGGAACAGTAAAAGGTTACTAAATTACATGTCAAAGGTTACTAAATTACATGTCCCGGTAAATTGGTAAAAGAACAACTGTGGCTCAGCTTTAGAATTTTTCCAAATTTTATTGCAGAATGCAGATTAAAACTTTTATTTTGAAAGGACAGGGCGTTCATCACGGATACGGGTAGTATGTTTTCATAAGAGTATCCGTAAAGTTTTGCCATGTCCACCAATATTCTTTTTCTTCGAACTTACAAAGTCTATAACAGAATATCAACCATAAAGCCACATTCCCTCTTGATTGCAGCAAAGATATATCCACATAGATTAAATTACATATTGTGTGAAAAAATTATGAATCCAATCATTAGCATCAAGTTTCAACCAGTTTCAACATAAACCATGTAACCCTACATGAGCAAACTATGAACTTTCAACTGCAACTCATAACCATCCATGACGAGTCTATGAATTTGAGAAGATTAAAGGAGGTGATCAACAATTTCAACAAAGAATACCTCCACTAACTTCATTAGGTATTCAAAACTCTGTAAATCCACTATCAGAACACTAACCTTCAAGCTCCCACGACAGGAACAAGGTACCTCCATTTTCGAGTCTTCATCCTCATCCTTGCAAATCTTGCATTCTACCAATTCTTTCAGTGATGATCTTACCTCAATATCCATCCTACGGAAAGCAAAATTAATAGTCATACCCTCTAAAATCAATGGTGACACATGCTGCAACCAGTTTTTACTCTAGATAGCAGCTTCAAGGGTGGATTCAGTGAGCAATATATCCTCCAATAACATAAAATGATTGCCAATTTTCATAAGCAATTGCTTTTGGAAACTATCCAGTTTTATAGTTAAAAAGAAGAGCATACACAGCTAGCTAATCTCTTGTACAATTAACACTGAATGGCAAATCCACCCAATTCACCTCAGATCGTTTTCTGCACATTGTGATAATAAGAAAAATAACAAACTTGAGGATTAGACAAAAAAGGAACCTGAAAATAAGCAAAGGTCTCTTCCAACAAAGATTTTAAGAATAAACACAGTACATTTTCTCCACCAGGAGAAGATAACTTTACAAAATGGAATTATCTAGCATGCCCTTGCAAGGGTAGCAATGAATAAGGACACCATATTTATCTCTCTCTCTCTCTCAAAAAAAAAAAAAATGGAAGAATAGTACTTATAATTTCAACTAGGGAAGACAAGGGCAGGGAGCAGATCAGAAGCAACACTAACACTAAATCCTGAGGAGGAAAATAGAGATACCCTATGAGAAAAAAGAAGATGACTAAAATCGAATTCAAGTCACATTTCTTTTTCTTTTAATCATAAATTCAGATTAAAAAACAGCTTCTTTAGCAGTGCTTAAAAACATCAAACATTGAGAACAGAAAGCAGAACTCAACCCAGGAAAACCAACTCCAGCAAAAAGAAAATAAACTACAGTGCAAGGGGAAAGAAAGAAAGAAAACATAAGAGCCAAATCTACATAAATTCAGATAAGAGTATACAGATTAGTAAATACCCACTTGAAAATATAACAAGGTCTGAAATGAGCAATTCTTGGCACATTGAAGAGTATATAAAAGAAACCCCACAACACAAAAAGAAAAAGGCGACTTTTCTAGTTTTCTGATCAAAGAGAATTAGACCACAATACATTAATTAGAATAAACAACATGAAAAACGAAGACCAAACTAAAAAAAGAATATTGGAAAGAAATCTTACAAGTAAAGGGATGGGATTTCTGCAGCCGAAGAAACCTGTTCAAGCATAAAAACCAGTATTCCTCTGCTTGTTCATCATTCTTTTCTTCTATACCATGATTGTTAGTGTCAACATTATTAAATTGTTAAGGTTTCAGTTTTGTTTACCTTCTGTGTGTAATGAGACTTGCTTTTTCTTAGGATTTGGGTTGAGTGTTGTCACCATTTATATGAATTTTTTAGAGTACTCCATTTACATTTCCCAATTCTCACATATATATACATACACGTATTCTATTCTCCCATACGCAAGCAGAGCTTGGTGCGTCGGCTTTCCCCTCTCCCACTTTCTCCACTTAAAAAGTGGAGAGAGAGAGAGAGAGAGAGAGAGAGATTGGTTGATTCGGCAAAGCATGGAGATATTCCTTTCGCTTTCATCCTCCCGATTTCGGTGTTTGAAATGGACACGTTCCTTTTCAAGAAAGGATTCACGATAACAAGGGCGTTTGGTTGGCCACACATAGGGAAAAAATTCAAGTATTATAGGAATACTAGATATAATAGGGTCTTTCGAGTTAATGACAAACTAAAAACCCATATACGAGTTTTTAGGCTCATTTTTTAGACCTTCAAATTTAAATATGGGTGGCTGATTGGGCTAGACTCTTTGGACAGATGAGAAAAATGTATTTATACAAATTGATATGTTCAAGAAATTACGGGAAGTTTTGCTAAAAAAATTCTTAGCCATATGGTGTGCATCATGCACAGTGTGAGACAACTCACATGTAGGTTTGTGAACTCAGTGTGGGTTGTTTAAATAATGTGCACTGCTACACGCCACATGTCTACTTCTAAGAAGTTCTTGAACATTATCAATAACAAATGGTGAAACTTTTCAAGCAAGTTTGAGGAGCGTCTTATAACCCTTTCCTTTTACGTGGTTGCAGCATCTACAATAGAGGTGTTAAATCAAGTATTAGTGACATGTATTATTAGTTAACAGCTAAAAAATATAGATACAACGTAGGTGCTAATAAAATTGTGAAATGAATCTTTTAGCACCAAGTCAATTTTTTTTTTTTTTTTTTACATGAAGATTAGCCATTATAAAACTAATGAGAATCCGGCCCCAAAACCAAAGAAAGGAAAATGGGGCAACAATCAAACCAAATACACGATAGATGAAAGGCTAAAGATCGTGCTGCAATGGTGTGGGCAACCCCATTCGCTTCACAGCGAATAAACTTGCAAGGGTCAATCCATATCTGCAAACAGCGATCTAATCTCCCTATGTAAGCACCAAGTCAATTTTATTATTAAAGTTAACAACTATTTTAACAACCAAATGTAAAATCCTTTCATTTATTTCTTTTCTTATAGTAATTGTTAACTATTGAATCTTGGGAAAGTAAAATATAAAATTGACTAATAATTTTTATTTATAATTAAATTTAACACTTCTATTTAACAACTTCAATATATTAATATTTGATAGTTAAATTTAAAATATTTACATATCATTTAATAATAATTACTTTAAAGTTCATTTTTTTGTTTATGTGGTAAACTAAATTTAGCAACTCCATTGTGGATGCTCTAATGATGTCGCTCAGAAGTACTATAATTAGATTGGTTAGACGTGGATCCTTGGACGATGAGTCAGAAATCTAACCACAACTAATATTTAAATCATTGGAGCATCTCAAATGTATAGATGTAGATTAAGGATGATCTAGCAAAAACAGAAAATGGTTATTTTAATTCAAGAAAAAAATAAGTAGTAAATGTAGAAAGGAAGAAAGAGAAAAAAAAAATTGTAAAATGAATTTGGGAAGAGTGCATTGGAGATGCTTCAAAGAAATCTTTATAGAGGTAGACATATGGCATTAGATCGTAATTTACAAGAAATTATTTGTCATTTGTTATTAGATTATTACGATTGAACAATTATTACATGTGGATTTCATAATTTTCCCTTTTTCCCCGTTCTTTTTGATAGCAACAGGTCTATGTAGGTGTCATTTGTCCATTAGTCTTGGATATTAGCAGTCACAAAAAACTCAACAAGATAATAATGAAATGAAATTAACAATGTATCAAAATTAAACGGTAGAGGAAATTTTGGGGTTTTAAATTTTAGTAAAAAAAAGTTCTCACATATCAAGAAAATGTGTCCAAATTCGTTGTAAACGAATAACATTGAAATAATTTGAGTTTGCCTTCCTCTATTGCCGAGACGGAAATTGGAATTTTATTAGCATGATATAAATTACTAATAAAAAAGATTTTAGTAAATAATACTATAAAACACCACTGATATTCAATACTAGTCACGTGACATTAAATTATAAGTTATATCAAGCTTCTGTTTTATGTGTATATATTTAATTCAACTTATCATTTAACACGCTATATTTTACCACCTAAATTAGTGTCCAGCGCTATTCGTACTATTTAACACTAGAATAAATCTATTTTGACAAAGAAATACACAAAATGTGTGACAAACATGAAATGAGATGTAGCACATGTAATTACTATTGATGTATATGTGTTGTGATGAAAAATAAGATCATACGCGTAAATTTTGTTTAAATATTTGTACCAGTTTTTATTCGAATAGAACAACTCAATTATTTATTTTTTCTTTTTTCTTTTTATGCACCCTCATGAGCGCCCACACGTGTCCGCCCCTAAGCCTTGGTGTATGAGTTAAATCACTGGATGTGCTTGAATTGGTCAGCGTTGGTGTGTGTTTCTACTCGCTTCCACCAAGGGCCTCATCATTATTCGAACCCTTGATGTCCCCCAAATATGTATTTTCCCTCCCACCTCCTTTGCCAATCCCACTGTGCCCGGGGCGAACAAAACAACTCAGTCATTGTTCTGCTAGGTAGATGATGCAAGACACATTATTTTGCTAGTCGTCCAATAAAAACAAGAAAAACACGCTCATCATTTTGTTGAGACATAGACCTTCTCTATCCATGATGGCCAACCAGCAAATTACTGTGTCTAGCTGGCAAGAAGCAAGATTGTTGCTAGATGTACAAATTGATTCACACCAGTAACAGTACTCCCGGATTTAAGTCCCTTATACGAAAAATGTATAAGGTTAACCTTTTCAAATCAAGCTTTAATTCTTAAAACGGAACCTCAGGTCGAGCAGTGATCTGATAAAACTTAAACGAGCAAGCAAATTTCAAGATCCGCCATCTTGTGGACTAAATTAAAATGATAAAACGCTTACCTTCCCATGCATCTTCCGGTGTTAATAGACACAGACTCAACCAAATGAACGGATCTATTCCTGTTCACCATTTCTCTGACGTACCAGTCCAAACTACTCAAACAGGACAAGGAACCTTTCCTCAGATTTTTCTTGTGTTCATTTTTTCTACAGCTTTTGATGCTTTATCCTTGGTGTTTAGGCTTAGATGCACATGGCTACAAGAAGAAAGGGTCCTTTTGCCACTCGCAGCTAGAACCTAACCACGTCTGGCTCGACAGATCGGAAGTATTCTGTGCTCAAGAAATTGTAAAACATATAACCCAGTAAGGGAAAACATCATCCCTACTAAAAAGTGAAAACTAAAAAAATGTACCCACAAAAAAGGGTAAAATACTTGTAGAAGGTAGAACATAAAAAGCAATGAGGAGGTACAAGAAACACCAGTAATGTAATAACCAGTTGACTGCAGGGTGAGATAATCTCATAATACAATGGCAAAAATAGCCAGTAATAATACTATTAATACTAGGGCAGGAAGTTTGATTTTCACCTCATCAGGCAAGACACGTAGATGAGTTTTTTATCCATTACTAGCAAAGGTGTGTCTAGTTCAAGGCAGGCACGGATTTATTGAAATTCAGGACGGTGTTTGCTGGAGGGAACTAACCATCTCTTTCAGTCCTTTGTCAATATTATTTGACTCTTGTCACACAAACGATCTGTTTTCATTCTTCATCAACATAATTCAAGTCCACCAGTTCAGATGTAAAATTTGATAGTAACATCGGATAAAAGATAGACACTGTTGTACATTTCATGAAGGCAGAAAAGTAAGAAGCAAACCTCAAATATAGAAAAATAGCAGCTTGAAGTAAAGCACGATGTATATTGAAAGAGAGAAGACGGCACAAATGTGTTGCCAAAACAGGAGAGCTGAAGCTTCGCTAACTGCATAACCTCTTAAGCTAGCAACTGCTCCCAACAAGATCGCACTTGGAGTGGTGTACTGCAACAGAAGCACAAAACGGTACATTTGATCCCCAGGTATGAGAAAGTTCAGTTTATCTGCCAATGCAATTATGCCTATCCCAATCAAGGGGAGTACCAAAAGTCTTGCAACAATAATACCGATGGTAGTTCTTAACCCAAGCTTAGATTCGTTAGGACCCTCGGCAAGCATTCCTCCAAGAACAAGCATTACTGAAGGCACCATTGCTCCAGCCAAAATATCTAAACTATCTGTAATGAATGAAAGTGGAGCATCATCTCCATAGACAATGGATTTGATAGGAGGAACCATACCAACAATGAAAGCCAATAAAGTAGCAAAAGTGGGGGGCTGAAGAATGTGTTGAACTGGTGTTTTCTCGGCCACAATTCTTATTTTTCTGACCACTCGAGGCTCCGCTAAACATCTAAGAGACTTCAGGCTCGCTGGAGCAGGATCTGAACCTTCTTCAACCAATGAATCAGGTTCTGGTATCGAAGTTTGGGATATGCCGGAAGCACTCCCAAAAACTCTGGCTATTAATGGGGTTTTGCAATCTTCGGTTTCCCTATCTTCAATCCCAGGCCATTCAGCTTCCACAAGAAGTGGCCTACTAAGATCATTGGAGAAAATTTGTTCGTGAATTTCAATGCCATCGTCAACAACCTCAAAATAATCCATCGGAGGCTCCATCATGTGGTAAACAAGAGTATACACAAGGAGCACAGCAACCCATTGGGCAAAAGATACATAGGCTGTACCAGTTGTTTGACACTCTGGGCCAAATGGAGTATCAGAACTATGGCATACTGACCCAACAATAGCAAGAGGCAGATTGCCTGTATTCCCAAAGGCGATCATAATAACCGTAAACCTGAAGTATTCTGGAGGCGGCCGACATATTTTAGCCACCAACAACCCCAAAACACAACCAATTGCAGTACTAACAATCACATTAACCGGTATGAACCACCAGCTGATGAAATTCTTGAGAGTGATAGTTTCACCAAGATGGATGAAGATCATACAGGGCAAGAACAGAGCAAATACAAGCTTGCTAAGAAGCTTGAAAGTGGCTTTTGGAACAAGTTGAGTTTTGGGGTGGGCTAGAATGAAACCGATAACTGAAAGACAAATAAGTTTCAACAATGGAAGAATAGAGCGAATCAGATCTTCACTTGTTGACTTCAATTGTTCCATTCTCAAGCCTTTCCAATAAGTTTCAGAAACCTAATTTAAGTCCAGACCATTAGAACACTATCAAGATTGAAACTTTACAAAAGGGGTGTCTGAAATTCTTACAATTCAAAGCAAGAACTGAACACTTCCATCAAATATCAAGTCCAGAAATTTCAATACATAGCAGGAATCATAATTCCAGGAATTAAGAGAACCCCAGATGGTTAAAGTCAATTCCTATGATAGCAGAAACGGATGCAACCTAAACTCTCTTTGCACACACGAAAATAAGCAGAGAAAGAGAAGGAGAGAAACTCACAGATTCACGAAGTGAAAGATATGCAGAATGGACGCTAAAATTCCTGTCTATCAATGCATCTGAAACTTCTGGAACCTGGGCTGCGCCTAATTATTTCTCTCTTTTTCGCTCTGAAACTTAAGTCAATCTCTCTATCATCAAAGATCTGTTTGAGGGGGTTCGTTGATGAATTTGCAGAGATGGACCATCTGCAGCCACCAATTGATTGAGTGTTTGATGTGAATTCTTATTGCCAGCAACGATGATGGCCTAGCTTACCATAAACATCAGATGAATCACGACTTTACCATATTGGGCAAGAAACAACGTCCGGTAAATTTTATTCACACTTGAATTACGCTTAATTATTAGGCCTTACTCTGTGTGCGCCACGTCCGGTTATGTATGCGTTATTTCAAAAATAGGCGGTGTAACTCTGTTCACAGTAGGCGAGTGAACAAAATTCATTTAATAATATTATTTAGTTTCCATATACAGCTTCTCAAAAACAAGAAGTTGGTAAAATTACTATTAAGGTTAAAAGCCAATCAGAGTTTAACTTCGTTCTAAATATATAGATAAAAATAACCATCTTTATCTTTTAACGTATCTTTATCATATATATATATACATATATATATATATAAAGTTATCCCATGTTGAAGCAAATATGCAAATTTGTATAATAAATTTACATTTTGTTCTTATAATTTCAGTCATATATTTAGATTAGATTATTCCAAACACAATTGATAATTAGGCTACTCCATAGTTTCGACACAACATCCCCTCTTCAAATAATGTGAAGTATATGAGTTTGGCCTTTAATAAATTCTTTTGTCCCAATAATATAAGAAAGAATAGAATACTCATTGAGGTGAAGACAAAATGAAAAATATGAATAAAAATAATGAAAACTCATTTTGGTTAAAGAATGTGAATGTCGCGTATGAGTGCCATGAGTGTTAAAACATTTTCATGTATAGTTTGTTTATTTGATAATCAATCAACAATCATTAGTGATGTAATTGTCTAGATTCAGGTCAACAAAAATAGGGGCAAAATATCATTGTGCAAGATTTTTTTTTTTGAGTGTTTATATTAACATCATGCTTTTTACTAACTACATCACAACATAATTGCATTCAATTTCTTTATTTTTTCAGATTTTTTATATTTATATCGTTAACGTATTTATATAATATTTTTTATTTTTAATCTTTTATTAATTGTGACATCTTGCATCACATAATATTTAGATTTTAAAATTTTCGTCGTTTAGAAATTTCTGAATTTTTTAAAAAATTTCTCTATTAAGTAGAACTACGTATGTTGCTAGATTCTAAGTACATAAACAAAAAAAATTTTGAATATATACCCATTATTAAGAATATGTGGTGATAATTCCCTGAAAAAAATGAATATGGGGAGATAATAAAACATTACAAATAAAAATAATAAAGATTGGGGTTCTTCACTCAAATAAAAATGTGGTGTGAATATAAAAAATTGTAGTATATGTATATTTTCCCTCTGCTAGACTAGAAGATATCATGAAAATTTTGTAAATAAATAAATTTTTAAAAAAAAGTAGTTGAGCTCCTATTGATAGGTATCAGTTGTCAGGTTTGCCTTCAAGTCACCGAATATATAGTGCTATATAGTGTTATCTGGTTGTTATAAATGTAATCAAAAATATCAATATATTGGCAAAAGTTGTTAACCTAAATGATTAGAATTAATTTGATAACTATTGATCATTGCATTAGACCAATTCATAAAATTTAAATTTAAAAAAAAAAGTCATTTTACCTACATGGCTTAAGTAACTGGGGCCCATCGATGTTGGTCTTCAAATGTGTCATTCAATTTTATATATTGAAATGTATTCCTTTTCAATTGTATTATTACACAACACAATTTAACATGCTAAAAATAATTATCCATTATATATACAGAATAATCATGATTCACGTCCACTAATTATGCATCCTCTGTGACACCCTTTAAGCATATCAAAAAACAAGAAAAAAAAATTATGCATGTTAAAAAAACACGAATTAGGAATGTCACAAACTAAAAATTGATGTCTATGCACACATGAGACCCAGCCAGCAATTCCTTGGCCACCTTCAAAATGTTAAACAACAAAACAGACGTCGAAAGTGGAATACTCATGGCAATTAACGTTAATAGCCCTAAAGCCACACTAGGCCTTGTATTCATCAAATAAGAATGCAATAATCCTACACCTTCACAAACATCTTCCTTGTAATGTCTAGAGTAATTATTCTCCCATTCATTAGTCCAATTCGAGTCGGGCACCATCTCCTGGCTATTGCTGTTGCTGTCGCCACTACTTGCCTCTAACGCCTTCATTTTCTTGATGCGCATTCGTAGAACAATCATGTTTTCATCAATGGATTTTCTATCGTTTTCACTCTTTTCTGCAGTGATAACTGATTTCTTAATTACAACCCCATAAGTTCTTCTCTTGTACTGGGAAGGGCTAATGAATGAATAATGCCTTTTGGGTAATGCCAAGCAAGACGAGAAATTAGAAACCTCCATGTGTGTGTGTGTGTGTGTATATTGATATGAACACCCGAAAATATATATAAGCTGTGCTTTGATCAAGAACAAGTGGTGATTAACAATGAATTATCTGAAAAATGAAGATAGAAAGGTATATTTATATAAAATTCGGGACATGGAAGTACATACGTAGTCATAAAGGTTTCCACTGGAAATCATGTTTTAGGGTTGTCTTGTGCATGCGGAAGGGCGTCAAAGTCGGGTTTTGCGCCGGTAATTAAGCGGGTGTTTAAAAGCTTCAAGTGCAATTGTGATAGCTTCCCCTTTTTCGAAGGTTGCTTTGAAGGAATAATTACTTGTGCATCGGTCACACGTAGAGTGCTTATCTAGGGAAAATAATTAAAACCTGCATTTTGTAGAGGGTTATATATGAAAATTCTCATACTGCAATTAGGGTATCATGCTCTACCCCATTAACAAAATTAAGAACTAACATGTGGATTATCATGTCTTTTTGAAGACATATCTAACATGACGATTTTGCTCTATTTAGGGGCCATGCTCGTGATGGGTGGCCCCCTCAAGATTTTGTAAGTTCCCTTAAGGGAATCGCATCCCCTAGGAATCGATCCTTCAACCTTGGCTTAGGAGACGCGATTCCCTCAAGGGAATTTACAAACTCTTGAGAGGGTCACCCTCCATGAGCGTGGCTCATAAAGAGAACAACATCGTCTCGTTGGGCGTGTATCTAAAAAGACACATTAACATAAATTCATGAGATCTATTTATTGTTAAATTAGCCCTCAAATATGAATATGAGTTTGGTACTCTTAGAGTATTAGAATTTTTTTTTGCTACCGACTACCGTGCTGGTCTTCAAGAGAATTGTATCCGATAAAAAATGGAATAGTTTTATTGAGGAGAAAAAATGCATTGATCATTTTTCAGTAAAAAAATCGAACCGAACTAGACTATGTTTAATTTGATTTTAGTTAGATTTTGATTTCACGATGATGAAGACAGCAAAGATTGCTTGTAAGTGTTTATTTTAAATATTATTACAAGGGGGTGTAAGAGAGGGAATTATTAAACCCTAAACTTAGGTTGTGGTGTCACTAGACCACAGTTTTGGATAGTGAAGAGGGCTTTAAAATTTTGTGATTTTTTTCAAAGAAAAAATTTAATAAAAAATTTAGTTCAACTCTCGGTTTTGGAACTAACCATAACTTAACGGTAGTTAGGTTCAAAGAAACAAAAGTCGCACTACTTGGTTAAAGTATCGGTTCTATTTACTTTGTTCACCAAATTAAATAGCAATTTTTCTAAGGAAATGGCTTGGTTCCTTAATTTAAACAACTTACCCAAAAAAGTAAGAATAAAAATAGATAAGCAAACTGATGAACAATTTGTCCACGTTACTCATTTATATATTTCTACTCATCGAACTAGAAATTAGCAAATCAATCATATACATGTATTTTCTGAAACAATACAAATCTCTTCGACCAACCAATCTATTTTGATTTTGAAATGGAAAGAGAATATTATCAGGGGCACAGTATTTAACCTGAGTTAGCGGCGTGCAAATGGGTCGGTTTGAGGTCTCCAGGTTTAAACAGAAAGCTACGTTATTATTAATTATTAATTGAAATTAATTAAATTATTTAGGATTATCCATTGCATAGAGAAATTACTAAAGCCTGATTAAGCAAGATTAGAATCATCTCAAACATGAAACGCGTTTCTGCTTACTTCAGATTAGGAAAGAAATGCATATATAATACCATTTTGGCACGCCAAATTCAAGGATCGAGTTTACGTCAAAGCGAAAAAGGACACCGTTTCCTGTAGTTGATTGATCCTCTTAAGTCATCGCATCATGTGAACAATTTTATAGCTAATTTGCTTAATAAAAAATTCAGCATGGTATGAAGACAACAAACTAAAACACTTGTAATCAAGTAATCAACATTTCAATCTCATTGTTATGATCAAAGATTCAAGCACAATTTAATATATGTCATAATACTAAAGCATAATAAATGGTAATTGGTACAAAAAGTTCATACCCTTAGACACTTGTAAAATTCCCCACCTATGTATTTTTAGAAATTTCACACTTACCTTCATATTTTTAATTTTATTAGCACAAATCATCCTTGATATTAAATTGATCCCTTATTGGAAGGGTATTTTTATCCACTTACACCTCAAGATTTAATGAGATGCAAAGGTGAGATGCAAAGATTTAATGATTTGTGCTAATAAAATATATGAAGGTAAATGTGAAATTACAAAAAATACACAGGTAAAACCAACTGTACAAGAGCGTCCAAAGATAAGAACTTTCTAAATAACAGTTACCCTATAATAAATGTGCACAATGTCCAGACTGTTGTAAATAATTATTGTATTTAGTGAATGACTATTGCACTCCTGAAACCCTAAACTTGTACCTATAAATAGGTTACTTTAGTTTTCATATTGATGTACAATTCATGATTTTTCTTTCTAACTTTTCTTTCTATTTTTCTATTCTTTCATTCTAGTTTATAATATGTTATCAGCACGATTCTCTTATATTTCTTTTTATTCTTTCGAATCATTTTCTTTTCTAATGGATTCAAATCAAGTCGATTTGTGGATGATTAAAAACCTTTTTTACTTCGCCACCACGGGTGACTTCCACATTTTTCCAAGAAATAATTTGAATAAAACCCAAGTCTCTAGTACTATTCAGCCCAAATTGCTTAATAGCATGTTTCTTGCATATCGAATCCATATTGGTAAATCAACCTATTCATGCATAATGATATATCCATGTTTATTTATTTGGAATCTCTAAACTACTTGTTTTGTTAAAAATGTTTAATTATTATTCTCAAAAAAAAATGTTTAATTATTATCTCATGTGATTGTGTGTAATCATAGATTCATACTTGATATTAATCCATGTTTATATATTTTTCTTCGATTATTGTTATTACAAATCTCTAAACCTTTATATATATATATATATATGCTGATGAAAATTTTTTGGCACATGAGAGCAGGTGTGACCGCTCGCCGCTGCTAGAGGAGGTAGGCTTGACTTATATTGTAGGGCCAACCCCCAGCCGTATGAGGAGAAGGGTGTACCCGTTGTTGGTGCCATAAAATAATAGTAGTTTATACAAGTTAAGTAGACTGTAGGCATTTTTCTTGTTTATTAATATTTGTGTTAATATTAGTTAAAAAATTTTTGTGTTCGTTATTTAATGTTATAATGACAGAAATACGTCTGATTGATTCTACAAGTGTTGGAGACATAACAAGCACAACTATTACATATATTCTAGCTTCCAACATCGAGACTAGTTAAATCCACCAAACATGCTCTCTCGTAACAAAGCGGTTTTTCTCTTTTTTTCTTTCTTTTTTTTTTTTTTGGGTTGAGCTTAGCTTATATAAGTGTAATTTGAATAGTGAAACTTACAAAATGTTTAAATAAGAACAATATTAACAAAAGTTAATAATTCAAACTGAGCTGAACATGCCCAAACAAGTTTTCAAAATGCTAAAACCTCATGTCCTCTTCTCACCAACCAAGATGAGCAGAAAACAATACCCTGTTTGCCGTTTCTGCCAAATAAGAAATAACCATGGCAGTCGAAGTTGGAACGCTCATCAGTACGAGGAATAACATCCCAAGAGCCAAACAAGGCCTTGTATTCATCAACTGAACCTGTAAAATCCCGACTAATTTACAAATGATTTCGTCATAATGGGCATAATACTGCTTCTCCCACTGCATCCAATCCGCAGGAGGCTCATAGCTTCTCTCAAGCAGCTTCCTCTCACGAATCCTTTTCCGCAGAACAATCATGCCTTCATCAACGAGCCGACCCGCCCAGTAATCAGGGTGGTAGGATCCGGATTCTCTACAAGCCAATACTTTCCGACTTGATTTTGGTTTTGTCATGCAAATTGATCCTGGCCTTACGCTTCGGAGCAGATCATTTGGGGAAGAAAATAGAAGAGTATTCTCCATTGTTAAGTTGATGATAAAATTGAAATCGTAGATGTTGGTTCATTTATATTTATACATTGATTAAACTTAAGATCTGAAGCTGCTTTATGGATAATAATCACTTGAGGAAATTTTAATTAATTGGAAGAAAGAAAGGTTGACAAGTGACAGTTTTTGCGTGTTGATGTACAAGATTCCTGCTGTATTGTCACTTTTTAATAATCTGGCTTTGTTTAGTGATTAACAGTTAATGCCACGGCGAATCTGGCACTGTCAGGCAACAGAAAGTCCGTTTGTGCCTTTAAAGAAAAACAAAGGTCAGCCAAATATTGCTCGTTCCATTCTCTCAATATACCACCATATTATTTCGCTTACCAATAATTTGACCACTACTCTATTATAATTACATTTTTTAAAATTTTATTAAATCACCAACACTTATTTCACTCTATTATAATTTTTTCATTATTATAATTCAACACCCATAAAAAGAATCAAACAAGCACATATAATGATAATAATAATTACCTATCGACAATTGAGTTCTTAAATTTATCTAACTGCATAAGCAATATACTAGATTTTAAGACATTGTTAAGTGACATGGTATCAGGGCCAGGTTGATGAAACTGTCTCCTCAGGCCTAGGACCAACACGGGCCCAATTAGTTTTGTTATATATAGCCCAAAATGCATTTGATCTTATTTTTTTTAATGTTTACAGGGCCCAAGTTTTAAAACTAAGGGCCCAAATCTTAAAAATTCAAGGGCCCATATTGACCCAAAAAAATTTCAAAATTCAAATTTCAAAAAAAAAAAAAAAAAATTGGTTGAGAGCCTGAAACAAAACGCATTCGACCATTCCTCCCCCAATCCAATTACCCAAAACCCTAAATTGCTAAATATCCTCAAGTTCCCAAATCTCCAATTAGAAATTGAAGAACCCGAATCAATCCATTTGCCTCTCAATTCGCCATCACTAGTCGCCAGCCGCGAATCATTCGGCGTCGCTTGAGGAAGACCGCGGCAGTCTGCCGTCCGCTGCTACATTCTGCCTTTGCCGCAGTGCTGCGTTCTGCCTTGTGCTGCTATGACCCGTCTGGATCGGAAGCACTACTGCCTTCTTTTCTGCTGCAGCATATTTGTAGTGCCATTATTAGGTAAAAGCTCCCTCTGTTTTCTAGTTTATTAGCATGCTAGTGGGTTTTTGCTCTTTAAGAAAATTATGACATATTTGAGACCCCAAATTTCTTTCCTTCTTTGTTTTTTTATTAACTTCCTTTTGCTAGTTGGTCCTGAATGTAACTATTTGTTCTTTTTGAAAGCTCCATACTTAGTCTTTGCCTCGCCTCTTTGCTGCTGGCTGCGCTGCCTTCTGCTTCTGATACTGCCGCTAGTCGCCAACAGATAAAGAAGAAATTCAAATATTCATTCATTAATTAGTAAAACTTTGTTTATTTTATTCATTATTGTATATTTAAATTTTCATATTTGTATGTTCTTTATTTTATTGATTAATTAACTGCTGTAAAAAATAATCTACTTTCTTTTCTTGTCTACTGAGTGATTTATTTCTGCTTAATCCGATTACATTGTAATTGTAGGCTGTAGCTACCTTCAAATTTTAAAGTGGAACATTGTAATGTTATATAATTCATTTTTCTTCAATCTTTTTTCCGGTTTTCATGTTTGGCAAGTCTTTTATACTTTTATTTACTGGTTTTTGCACTATTGGTTATCTGGTTATACTTTTGAAATTTGAGTATTGATTTATTGATTTGAAATTTGAGGAATTATTGGTTTGAAATTTGAGGAATAAGCTCATTATTGGTTTGAATTATTGATGAATTATTGGTTTGGAATTTGAATATTGAATTTGAAAAGGCAAAGACAATAAGGCAAGTGTGGATTTAGAACTTAAGATATATTGATAAAACAATTGAATTGTCATTTGCCAATTTTATTTTAAGTTGTAACTTGTAAGGCCGTAAATGGCTAAGGGCATTGATTTGAATAACTGGATTGGTAAAACAATAAGTATTGACTATATTGTGTATTGTACTTGTATATTGTTAACAATGCTAGTTAACAGTGCTAATTAACAAAGCCAATAACATATATTGCATACTAAATCTTGTTAATTTGGAAAGAGCTGTTAAAGGTCATGATAAAAAAATTAAGGAATATAGTACAAAAAAAATCAGGGGCAACCCTTGGTTTTTACTCGTTATGGGGGTTTATTTTTTGCAGTTTATCCTACCATACATATACTTGGCAGGTGATAGTTAGATAATTCATGTGTGGTACTATTGTCTAATTATCACCCGCCACGTGTACATCTAGCGGGATAATCTAACTAGACGTATGACGAGTGATCAGTTTTAGTTAAATCTAACTATTTATTTATTAGTGTCATGATAAGTGCAATTTTACACTTATTTTAGACTATTAAAATTAAAATCGTTTGTTTTCGTTAAATTTCTACTTAATTTATATATGTTTTTCTTTATTTTAGAATTAAACCCGATACAAAATAATTGGTGAAAAAATAGAGAAAAATGGATTAATTTGTAGGCTTTTTGGAAGTAAAGATAGCACTTTTCATGGAGTCAAAGCTCTAGGGACCATGGCGGATAAGTTTGAAATTCTGAGGACAAACCATGCAAAGCGTGGTTGGAGGATAATTGGACTTGTAAGATTGAGTGTCGACGAATTGGATTTATTATATACATGTAATTGAAGAGGCCATGAAATGAGCCGCAAGGAACTGTGCCTGGAGCTGCTGGAGAAAAAAAGAAGAGACGTGCGTGGGGAAGAGGCGCGTAAGAGTAGTCATGTCATGAGGAAATATTTCAGACGTGCAATTGAAAAAAGAAAAAGAAAACATTGACTTTACTGTGAATCCGTCGTCATTTTGGTGATGGGTTTCTATTTTTATAATTGTTTTCCTTTCTTAAAGATACTAGGCTAGTAGAATGCATTGGAGTTAATGATGAAACCCTATTTTTGTAATTAATTTAAAGTATTTGTTTTTATTTGCTCTAGTTTCTTTTATTTAGATTGATTATTTATTATTCTCTTAAATGTCTGTTTTAATACTTGGTCATCATTAATTTGAGTTTTGTGGTTCATATTACTTTCAATAGATAATATATGGTCATATAATAGATAGAAATACTATTATATTCAATGAAATCGCTAGAGAATAATCATAATGAATTAATGCATATTATATGTTCGAAGGTTAATTAGAGATAATTAATCTCATGTATATGTATAGATTTGGATGATCGTCGAGAGAGATTTTTAAATAATATTAGATTATTGATTTTCAGCTAAGTACCAAGAGCTAATCATGTGAACGGTGGTAGATTCAGGAATCCTAGTACTTTTATTTATTTTCTTAGCTAACTTTTATTTTCCTTTAAAATTATTTATCAAATTTTATTGTGTGTTTTTTTATTTAAAGTCGAGATCAACCAGAGTGAAGTAGATTCAGTTCTCCTGAAATTTGATACTTTATTCATTTATGTATTACTTGTTAACGATTCGTCTAATTGCGGGATAAAATTGACAACATAACACATTTGAAGTGTTAAATTAAAATAGTGCAATACAATCGCCGGCCTGCTGAGGCTAGGCTATCTAAGCAGCTGTCCAGAGCCGTTGAAAGATGATGTTGAAGAGCATTTAAATTTTTAAAGAAAAAAAAAGAAAGAAAAGCTTAGTAAGAATCAAAACTTAGCATGGGCCCTAATATAAAATTTGCTTAAGTTCTCTATAATACCAGAAACGGCCATGAATATAAATCAATTGGGCCATACCATTCAATTCATTACTCAAAAGGATTAATTAGACAAATCAACTACTTTAGGGACCTCTTGTAAACATCCGATCTCTATATACTTATTTGGGAAAATCAAGTGGAGGTCATGACAACTCGGTAGGAGGTGGAGAAGGTTTCGATGGTATTGAGATGGCATGATTGCCTAGCAGTGTGGCCTTCTCTTCTTCTTCTTGCAACTTATGAACATCAAACTCAGAATCGCGAGTATTAAAACACCGCCAATGGCTATCCCAACCACCATTCCTGTTGATATCCCACCATCGCGGCCATCGGACCACGGTAAATGTGACGACGGAGGAGATCTTCCTGTACCCGGTGTAGATGGACTTGAGTTCCTACTCAGTGACGGGGGAGAATTCCTAGATGGTGGCACCAGCGGACAATTCCCACCCGTGGATAGCGTCAAAGGAGAAGGTGAAGGCCCCGATAGAGCAGTTGGCATAGGGACTGTTGGAGAAGCAACCTTAGTTTCTGAATTGGTGTGTTTCAAATTAGTGTTTCAAATTAGGGTTTTTTTGCTTTAATTTTGTTTATTCTTTTGTTTCAGATTGTGTTGAATCTGATTATATTTCAATTCAGAAATACTAATGTGATTGTTCCGGACGAGATTGTGTTGTTATGTTGAATTAGTGTTTCAATTGAGAACTAACGTTTAAGAATTACTGTTGAATTAGTGTTTTAAATTTGATTTTCCAGACGAGATTAGCGTTTCAATCAACAACTCGTCAGATTAGTATTTTAATTGAAACAAAACTAATTTGATTCACATGAAAACAACTCTGTTGTGTTGTTGTGATTCAATTGTTCTAGCGAATTGTTGTGATTCGGTGTTCTGACGAGTTGTTGTGTTTGTTGTGACTTGGTGTTTTGACAAGTTTTTTTGTTGTGACTCGATATTTTGGCAAGTTTTTTTGTTGTGATTCAGTGTTTTGGAGTGGTTTTGCTTTGACTCGGTGTTTTGGTGAGTTGTTTTTGTTGTGACTCGGTGTTTTAGCGAGTTATTTTTGTTGTGACTCGGTGTTTTGGAGTTGTGTTTGATTTGTTTTGGCGAGTTGTTTTTGTTATGATTTGATGTTTTGGCGAGTTGTTTTTGTTGTGACTCGGTATCTTGACGAGTTATTTTTATTGTGATTCAGTGTTTTAGAGTTGTGTTTGATTTGATTCGGTGTTTTTGCGAGTTGTTTTTGCTGTGGCTTGTTGTTTTGGTGTTTTAGCGAGTTGTTTTTGTTGTGACTCGATGTTTTGGAGTTGTGTTTGATTTGACTCGATGTTTTGGCAAGTTGTTTTTATTGTGACTCGGTGTTTTAGCGAGTTGTTTTCGTTATGACTAGGTATTTTGGCGAATTGTTTTAATGTGACTCAATATTTTGGCGAATTGTTTTTCTTGTGTTGCAATATAGTGATATCACAACGTATAAACACCTGATTTAAAAAAAAAAAAACCTTAATTTACCTTAATTTTAAAAATTATGTAAAAAACCTTTGTATTTTTCAAGTTATCCCTACTCAAAATCCATATAATTCAATTTGGCCATACCATTCAATTCATTACTTAAAATCCATATGAATGGTGATTTTATATTGGTCAAACACAAGAATAATTGATAGTTAATTGTCGTTTTGATAATTCCTAAAAGTTCACTCAAAAAGAAATTAAATAAAAAATAAAAATAATGTCACATGAGTTGTTAAAATTGTTACTAAATCTAACTATAATTTTAACTTGGTGATAAAAAGATTCCTTTAACAATTTTGTTAACACTTCTATTTTAATTATTTTTTGTAGTTGTTAGTCGGAAGCTCGGAGCTACAATTACAGGGACCTGTAATGGTACTATCATAGGGCTATTGGGATTTATAAAAAGTGATAAGAGTATTTTGAAATTAGGTAGGGATATCAACGGATTGAGGTAATGACCGAGTGAAGAATCTGGTTACGTTGGATCTGATCAAGGTAACAAAACGTTTATATTTTTTAATAAATCTTTTTCATTTATTTTAAAGTTTTTTTTTATGTTTTTACCTATTTTAAAATAATTTTTATTTTAATTGCGGCAAGTTCAGGTCGCATTAGTCCCGACCCAACCCGAGACATCGAAATGACCCTTACTGTTAACCCATATATTCGAAGGGTTTCGATTCTTGAATCAAATTGCCATCCCTAGTGAGAGAGGATTAGAAAGAACTAAATAACAATTTAACCCACCAACTAACAAATCAATAAAGGCCCGGCCCTAATATAATCGCCCATCAACTGGGTAAATAGTGGCTGGTTTGGGTCTAGGTAGACTCGCCCCATGAACCCGCAGAAAAAGTACCGAATAAATATCTCTTCTCATGATTATCTTGTTTTGCCCCTCCCTTTTTCATTCCAATAGTCAGAAGCTACTATACCGCTCTAGTTTCTAGTTGAATGGATCAAACCACAAGGTATTGACGATTTTTTAAATAGCATTATTCACTGTTTCTGGGAATACGTGAGCAATTACATTTTGAAAATTGTCATGCATTGGTAGAATTATGCTAGAAGCATTTCTAGTTGGGATGTATAGGAAGGAGGAAAGGATGGATCAAAAAATTTGGCCCTTTCCCCTTCAAATTGCTCAAAATTTGAGTTTTTGTTTTCTAGGCCCTTCTATTAAGCATATAGTGGAACAACACTCATATTGGGGTTTTTTCTCCACGACTAGTAGAAATATGTATTGTAACATCCGACGAAAATTTAACCCTTAATTAAGTTACGTGGCCGTTATTGTGACAATGATGAAATAAATACTTGAATTGTATTAAAAGAAAAAAATTATTACTCAATTGAAGTCAAAGAAAGATTATAAATCTTGATCAACATAAATCGAAGTTCGATAACTAAATTATAAGGCGACATAAAGTATAAGGACTGCTCGAACAATTTTGTCGCCAAATATACGGTGCCACATTGAGCCACTTAGGGGTGTGTAAAAAAACTGGGACCAGTTGAACAGGCCCGAAACTGGACCCAACAGGCCCGTCTCGGTCTGGGTTTTGGACAAAAATAATCTGTCCGGTCCAGTCCCAGGTTTTCTTTTGAAAACTCGAAAACCCGGTCAAATACTGGTTGACCTTTTTTTTTTTACTAAATTGAAACCCGATTTTCACTTTTCATAATACCTAAGAGACAAGAATCAAAACTATTTCCTTCACATGGTCACTTGCACAAAAGCCCATTTTATTTATAAGCCCAATCATGTTACTTTTTTACAAAACTTTCAATGTGCGGCAATCATTTAAGCTTAAAGTTAAACATAAAAGACCAATATAATTATTAATTTACCTCAAAGTTCACAAAATTTCCTTTATATAGTCACTTGCACAAAGGTTCATCTTATATATAAGCTCCAATCATATTATCTTTTTACAAAACTTTCAATGTGGGACAATCAAAAAGTTAAAACAATAGCACTAAATTTCTTTTTCAAGTTGAAATTTTTTAACCAATAAAATTCTTTAAAAATCATCATTATTATATTATTTTTTTAGCAATAGTCAAGAACAATTGTGTTAATATATAATGTTACTAGAATTTATAATATTATAAGAATTTTGTTAAAGAAAATTATTCATATTTATAATACTTCTATTGACTCTATTTAAGTTATATGCTATTATTATATAAAATATATTTATATATATATATATACACATATATATATATATACGTGGAGAATTTGTACTTATACATCTTCTCATTTATTTAAGTGGTTTTCTTATTGGTAAAAAGTGTGAAATAGATTTTCTTACTTTTATTTTAAGTGATAAGTATTATTTATTTTGACAATTACATCATTTTTGCAATATTTAATCCCAAAAATATATAATAAAGTAGGAATTATCCATCTTTTGTCTTTTGAAAATATCAAAATTGTTAAAATTATAAAGTAGAGATGATATTTATGATTGTTACATTTATTTTCCAATTTAGGATACATATTTCAAATATTTAATAATTTTAGATTTGTTAAAATAGAAAAATGAGAAATACATGTAAGTCTAGTACTTCTACTTTACAGAGGCATGTTAATACTTTTGTTGCACACAAAACCCTTCTATTTGTTTGTTCTAAACTTTATTTATATGTATTTTTACATTACTAAGTCTGTATAAAATTTTTTTCACAAGCCTAGAAAAGCCCCAAAAAACCAAATTCATTACCCAAGCCCAAACCCGAAATCGTTTGGACTTGCTATTTTTGCGACCGGGACTGAGACCGAACTGAAGATGTTTGGTCTGGACATGGTCCTTCAAAAACCAGGGTCCGAAACCCGTTTACGCATCCCTAGCCACTTGTCATGACATGTTTGGCGGAACTCAAAGATTTATTAAAATCAACTAAATCCTAACTATCATATATAGGGTGACTGGGTCCTTAGGTTTCTCAAAACCTTTTCTCCCATCCCTTTCTCTCTCCCAAGGCATGAAATTCGTCCAACAATAGTGGGACAAGGAAATGACCCGTTAAAACCCACCAAACCCCTAGTTTTGCCCTTAAAAAATGCTCCTTACAACTTAAAGGATGACTTTGAAATGAGGAATACCAAGGTTTTGGAGGTATTTTCCTCTTAGAATTATACAAGAAATCTTTGTAGAGTCTTTGAGGTGAGTAATGTGTACCTTGGCTCCCCCTCTTCGAAGTTCATATCTTCCATAACTCTCTTTGTTATTTAATATTTAATTGTGCATAATTGCTTATCATACTCATATTGTATTGGCATTTGATTATTGACGGTGCACCATTGTTTTGGATAAACCATTGTTACTTGTTTTTGGGCATCGCTAGTGGCGATGTTTACCCGTTTGCTTTGCTTTGTGATACTATGGTCTTGCTATATAGTCTTGACCATTTTGAATTGTTATTGAAAATTTATGTATTGTGCTTACGGGTAGGGGCTAAGCTAGTGGTGGCTCAACTCGTGCTTATGACTGACTTTCTTGTGGTATTATGGCCTTCTTTCATTCCATCATAAGCCAATGCATGTCGTTATTCACTGAGTACTTTTTACTCACTCTCCATCTTCTACAATCTTGTAGGTATTGAATTTAGAGCTTTGTAGCCGGATCATCCCAACTATGGAGAAGATACATGTATGTGATTGAGATTTTGGTGCGTGACTGAGATTTCATTGTGGGTGGCCGCAATAGTTATCTTAAAACGATATTATGTATAACAGTGTTGAATTATATATGTAAAATATCGCCTTCGATTTTGAATGGAGATATATATATATATTTAAACGCTTCCACCACAAATATTTCGAGATAATATGGTAATAAAATTAGAGGCGTGGCATGTATGGAGCAATTACGATAAATAAACTTTCTATAACCCTATTTTCTCACACATCACATGGTAGATTTTGAAAACATGTGGTAATTTTTTTTCTTTTAGTAAGATATTTGTTGGCAATTTGACATGTTAAGAATTAGAAACCGTAAGTGCTGACTGCTGAGTGGGATCTGGGAAGAGAAAGTGGAACAACTTACGCGGAAGAATTGGTTGTATGAATTCAGATCGGAATTGAGGCAAAAATAGAAAATAACAATGGTCGATGACAATGAAAGCCCAGGCTCTGAGAATGGCCTAAACACTGCCAGTAGTGAACATCGAAGCATCCTTCCAGTGGAATCTGATGACGACGAATCACTTGTCTCGAGCAATAGGGTTTGTTCACTTGGTCTGTTTTGTGACGACGATGAAGAATTTGTCTTCTGCCGAAGTTACTCCAAGAGGCTTCGCCCATCTACCTATGCCGCTCCTCAACCATAACCAGAAGGGAAACGAGCTTCAGAACACCCAACAGCGAGAAAAGAAGCTCAGAGGAATAATAAGGAGAATCAAGCTCCCAATAATAATAAATGTTGGGAATAGTTTTTCCCTATTTGTATGACAAAATGGGATATAGAGAAAGCCAAAAATCAATACTATATTGAGATCTACAAATAGATTACATGACTCTTCCCTTTGAGCATCTCCAATGCATGTGGTTGTGATCTTGGGTCAAGGGTAGAGAGAGATAGAATGTAATAGATTTTTTAATTAAAAATGAATAGAAAAGGGTGTAGAAAAAAAAAGAGGGAAAAGTGAAAAAGAAGAGATAGAGATAGAGATTTGAAAATAATGATAAAATAATAGTGGAGAAATCTTGGATGAAAGTCTATTTTTAGACCTTGTACGTGAAACGATGAAGGAAAAGTGAGGAAAAAATGGTGTAAATGAGAGAAAAATGATTAAAAGAAAAAAATAAAAACAACATGGGGCCCACAAAGGCTTTTTCTAACAAAAAAATGCTTTTCAATAACAACACGACCTCAAGAAAATAAATATTTTCTTGACTAACTATATGACCAAATTTCTCTATTTTTCTTTCTACATAAATGTAGAGTTTCCTCACTTTCTCGGCACTAAAGTTACAATAATAAAATATGAGAAACTAAGCCATATATATAGAGAAAACTATAGTGGCGGTTTACATGCTTTCAACCTTGGTCAAACTTCAAATCCATTTGGCTTCACCAATTGCCAGCTTCATTCTTGCCAAATCCAACTAGCAATGGCGGTGGAATATTGATGATAGTTTTAGCAATTTATCCTTGCATGATCCAGCTATAATGGTCCAACTAATTGACAACTAATTAAGGTTATTCAATGAATTTGTTTTCATTTTGCCACCTTTGCATGATTCTTTGCATCGAGACACAATCTTGGCAATACTATAACTTGTCTTGACCATTCAACTTAGTAGCAAAATTCGAGTTGGATTTTTCCTCCATAATATGACGTGGATATTCAACAATAAAGATGGGAAGTCTCATTCTTCTTATCGGACCATGGAGTGCTTGATTGCCCAATTTGTTTCAAACCCCTCACAATCCCGTCTTCCAGGGTTTTCCTTGCTTTCTCCTCAACTTTATTTGTTCCTGATCGAGTGTGATTGGTTCTATATTTAAATTTTTATTCGGACCTTTTGACTTCTGAGTCTGTTGTGGTTTTTTTATATGATCCTGGCTTGTATAACATCAATGCTTTGATCAAATAATGCAACATGGTACTTATGAAATTTTACATTCTTTTTTTTTTTTGAAGGGAGTGGGGGGTGAATTTCTAGTGCTTCGATGGCCATATAGCATGTTCAGCATGTAACGCCAAAAGGTTAAACAAATGTGGAAAGTGTTCTGGGCGGATTGGGTATCATCATCGTTGCTCTGCCATTGAAGATGTTATTGAATCAATAACTATGTCCTATCAAAATGTAGACAATGGGTACAAAGAGACGATTCGTTTCAACAATAAACGTGAGCACGAGAAATCTTGCATTTACCAGCCTTGTTTTTGTCCATTGCTTGACTGCAATTTCATTGGCTCCTCCAAAAGCTTGTATCGGCACTTTGCTCTGCGTCATTCAAATTGTTCCAACGAATTCAAATTTGGTCTTATGATCCCCATTTCCATGGACATAAATCAAAAACAAGTCATTCTTCGTGAAAAGAGTGGAGGTATACTTTTTATCCTTAATCGCTTTATTGATCGCCTTGGAAGTTTATTGGATGTAGTTTGTGTTGGACCAACTTCAGCAAAAAGACAAGCTTATACTCTTACCTCAAAAGATGGAGAGAGCTCAATCAAACTGGAGTCTATTGCAGATAACGTGCAAAAATGGTTTGTAGATGACCCTCCCAAAAGATATCTCCTCGTTCCAAATGATTTTATTGGTTCTAGTGGCATTCTCAAGCTTACTGTTACTATATTGTGATATATAAGCTAGGGATGGAAGATGTGGATACAAGTCTGTTAATCTTTTATTTATATATATATATATATATATTTGGTTTTGGGGGTACAAATGGGTAATTTCACTTTTTGTCCCCAGCTTTTGAGTTTTAACATGATTTTGTCCATATTTTTTGTTTGCCCCCAATATTTCAACTTCGATCCAATTTTGTCCTCATTCTTTGTTTTTCCTTTGTTTTGTCTCCAATATTTTATAGATTCACGTATTTTGTCATTTCCATAAAATTTTCCATTAAAAAGACATGCTAGGCATGGGTCAAAGTAGGAATAAAACTTGAGTGATTTTACTCTGCATCCCCAACCTTTCGATTTTAACACAATTTTGTTTCAATTCTTTTTTTTCCCTTGCTTAACGTGCAATTTAATGGAAAATTTTACTAAATGGACAAAACGCGTGAATTTATGAGACAAAATAGAGAAAAAAATAAAATATGAATACAAATTTGTATAGAAATTGAAAACTTGGGAACAAAATAGAGGAAAAACAAAGAATAAGAACAAAACTGTGCTTTGACCTTCTTTGCTTTCTCCAATTCTTGACTTTCAGAATGCCCTTGTATAATTTCATAAAATGGAGCAATTAAAGTCAGTCAACGACTAATCAATTGTCTTAACAAACTTATTATATCAATGATCCATGTCATCATCTCATTGTCCCAGAAGTTACTTGTTATAAATGAATGTGAATAATTAGGCCAAAAAAATTGATATGAATGTAGAATAATAGCAAAGTTGTACAAAAATAAAAATAAAAAATGATATAATATAGGAGGATAAAGTTGAACAAAATCAATCTCTAGTTGATTTGTTAAGTTATTGACTTGAATGTTCGAGTGCTACAATCTTTTGCATGTAAAAAGCTTGTTTAAATGTTTGACATGACCCATGTGATTATAGTGACGCAAGAAGAGTGAGATAGTTAGCATAAACACCAATCTTAAATATTGCTAGGATCCTCTCTTAAAATTTTTTTTTAAAAAAAAGGAAAGAAAGAAAAAATATTGCTACAATTATTAGCGGCAGGCCTCGGTTGGTTTGATTCAATTTTCTAGCTAAACCGAAACCGACCGGCACTAGTCAGTTGGAAATTTTATGGACCAAACGACATGTTTACACTTTAGTTCAGTTTCATTTCTATCAGTTTTAACAGGTATCCATAATTTTTTTTTGTTTTTCTGAACCATCAGGGGTTTTTTTGTAATTTATTTCTATCTCCTCAAACCGACAGTTTCTAACTGCAAAATCCCTGCCCCTCGCTACAATGTTCACGTACAGTAACATAAAGAATAATGCTATTTATCTATATTAGAGACTGGTCTTCAGTCTAGTTGTCATTTCCTTATTAGTTGTTCCATAAATCATTTCATGTATTTATACATCTACAACCATCCCTCCAATATAGTAATGTCAACTAGTCTCCAGTTTAAATAAATTGCATTATTCTAACATAAACCCCGTGGTCAACTTGGAATTATGGCGGTTAGAAAATTTGGAGGCAAGATTTTACAACCAGCCAAATAAAAGGGAGCGATTTGCAATTATCTCCCCCACCAGAGAAGAATAGTTGCTTTTATCGTCATTAAAGCGTGTTTAATTTCATTTCCAGATACAAGCTGGATTCTATCTTCAATCTCACAGAGTGAAGTAAATGGCTAGGTTCTCTGTGGATGGATCGGACGGTGAAGAAGACAATGCAACCGACAACAAACGGCCAGTCTCCCGAACCTTCACCAATAGTGGGTATGTAGACTACATCGAAGAGGGGTCTAGCGACGATGAACTACTAGCCCGTCGCGGAAGCTCAACCAAGAAACCCCGATTTTCCATAATCGTAGAAGAAACCCTAGAAGAAGGAGAAGAATCAATGGAGGAAGCAGAGAATTCTTCGAGTGAAGAGAGGGAAAGAGAGGGGCAGGTTTCGGTCATTTTATTGGACCCTGATGTGCTTGATTGCCCAATTTGTTTCGAACCCCTTACTCTCCCCGTCTTTCAGGTTTTCCTCTTCCCATCTTGTCTTTATTATGCGTGCGTATTTGTCTTTGGCTTACCAATTTCTGAAAATATTCTTGAACCAGCTGAACAGTCACTTGGCCTCTTGGGATTTATTTGCTTCAAAAGTTGAAGATTTTTATTTTGGTTGCTATTTGAGATCATTTCAGGAACTAGAGAGTCACTATTTTGACTGATCGGACCCATTTTCTTTTCTTTCACAAGCATCTATTATCTGAATTGTTATATGGAATGTTAGCTGATACCTAATGTTATTACCATTTGCATTAATTTGGCATTAGTGCCTCAAAACGGATGGTGAAGACCTGTTAGGGACTCCATTTTACCATAATATTTTTCGATAATGTCACTTGCAAAAATTGTGCGTTCCTGCCTCAAAATCCCCATTGCTTAATTTCTTCGTAGCTATTCCAAAGCTCCAGGAAAGAGTCTGTATTTCAAATTTGTAGATCATTTTGATATCTGTTTAGCACAAGGTAGTCATTGTGAAATAAAGATAGAGAAATTGGTCTACATAGATTGGTTGCAAACAAGCCTTGTTTTCCTTGAAATTGCCCAAACTTAAGATTCTGATTCTTCTAAAAACTTGCTTTTCCACGTAAGATACATGGAGCTTGGAAAATCTTGTTTTTTCTTTCCTTCATGCGGATGGTCTGATCTGTACTTGTATGTTGATAGTAATTGATTGGCATAGTTCAATTTCTAAGTTATTTATTTTAGCGTGATAATTAAAGATTAAGAAGTTGATTTTACTTGTAACCTTTGCTCATATAACTAAGAGCAGATGTGCAAGGTAGATTGTTGTGGTATACAAGTTAACTTCTTCTGGGTGAAACTGGTTTCTGAGAAGTGGATTTCAATTGTTGTTGCAAATAAATTAGGAACTCTAGCTGGTTTCTCTTTCACTGCAATTTTTTAGATGTTCAAAGTGCGTGTGTTAAGTTTCTGTTTCCTCCATTTTCTCAATTTTGGTGTTCTCAAAGAATGTTTTGCATAAGTATGATGTGGCTGGGTGGTTCTGAATTAGGAGTCTTTGTGTGAGGGCCTGCAGAGAACTAGAGATGCATTTGGGTGTAAATATTTAGAGCTATATATATATATATATATATATATAGTTAAATATACAAATTTAAAAATCATGCTGATTCATATTGGTTGGCTGAAATAGTCCTCAAAATTTTGTTAAATTAGCTAACATTTCTCGCTATGAAAGACATTTCCTCTCTTGTTATCTTCCCACACCCAATGTTCTCATTGTAGTGGCAGCTATAGCTCTTGTTACAACCACCCAAGTTCATGTTATACCATCCTCTTTCTCATCCGGCTGGCCAATTTAAAATCTTCAACTGTGACATGTGAGGAAAAGTTGGTCTGGTGGCTAACCATGGAGGTTGGAATGGTCCGTTGCAACTAAAAATAAGACGACGTGAAATGCGCGATGACAACAACAGAACTTGACTTAATAGCAGCTGAAATTGGAATATATTATTAAATAACCATGCAGAAAAATGGTTCGTTGTATTTGAAATTCAATCACAAGCGAGTTTTAAGTTATTTCACTAATTAGACATGTTTAGAAAATAGAACCAGGAGATAGCATTGGGCTTTTAACGGCGCCAACTCTCAACTTTCTCCATCTCTCTTCCTAAGTAATTAATAGAACATTGATATCTTCCTATCTGTCTTGTGTAGCTGTATGCACTTACAGTTACTCTTGGAAGATTATGTAGACATAGGTTATCACTGTAGCCACTGTATCACTACACTAAGGGTTTCGGTTCTCATAAGTGGAGGGAAATTATGAGGGAATTATCATGAAGAGAGAGTTAGAATGAGTGGTGGATATTTAAAGAGGTTTGAAATGTGTGGTTGTAATTGAGTAGTTGTCCAATCAAGGGGTATGTGGAAATTATAATTTTCCAGTAATTTGGGTTGAATATTGAGAATCAAACGCTCATTAATATTAAAAATGGGCTGGGATATGCCATTATGGTTCAGAAAATCAGCCAGGGTCAAACGCCTCTTTAGTTAAAGTTGATGTCTTGTTCACTTATTTAATCGTAGATGGAGGGATAGATCTAGCATATAATCTGAACAAGAAATAAGTTGTAGCATTACTTGTGAAAGGCTTCCAAGGTGCAATTTGTTTGATGGCATCAGAATTATTGCTTCTTGTCTTTCTGCCTGTTATTAATAAATGTGGATGCTATAAAGCTATGGGACAAGGTAACAGGGAAAGTTGTCTTGATGTTTTCATGTTTTCTGAATTTTAATCTAGTGCGAGAATGGACATATAGCCTGTGCACCATGCTGCACCAAAATGTCGAACAAATGTGGAAATTGTTCCTTGCCGATCGGGTACAACCGATGCAGGGCCATTGAAAAAGTCGTTGAATCAGTGAAAATCTCATGTCGAAATGTGAAGTATGGGTGCAAGGAGACAATACGTTATGGTAGGAAACTGGATCATGACAAAGCATGTTTATATCAGCCTTGTTCATGTCCGCTGTTGACTTGCGACTATGTTGCCTCCTGTGAAGGCCTTTACAGGCACTTTGGTTTAGAACATTCAAAGATTTCGAAGCAATTTACTTTCAGTGTTACTGTCCCCATTTCCTTTGATGGAAATCGAACTCGAATATTTCTTCAAGAAAAAACCGGAGGTACACTTTTTATCATTAATCGCCGCTGTATTGATCATCTTGGAAGTTTATTCAATGTAGTTTGTGTTGGACCAACCTCAACACCAAAAAGATACTATTATTCTATCACATCAAAAGGTGAAGATAGCTCACTCAAACTAGAGTCAGTCGCAGATACGGTCCCAGACTGGCTTGATCCTCACCCTGTAAAAAAGGGTCTTCTGGTGCCAAATGAATTTATACCGTCTACTGGTAAGATCAAGTTAGAAGTGAACATATCAAGTTAGAACCTTGTTTGTTGTTTATTCCTACTTTGCTTTGGGAATAATTGTAATAACTAGTTTTGATGTGTGTACCTGATTAGTGGATTGGTTTAAATTATGGTCCTGTCCTCTTTTATCCATACTATATTACTATTTGATACTATTTGATACTGCGGCGGATCATAAGCTGTTATTTATGCGTAAGATGCTGCTGTTGATGGTTCTTCTTCTGTATATAAGCTATATTTTGTCAGTTGGGTCTGAATATGCATCATTTTCCTGCTTGACAGTGGGGGTGGGGCGGGGGAGGTTAAAGAAAGGGCCAACAATATTAGCACATACCACAGAATTTTTTTACGTTTTAATTGCACTGAAATGTCTTCACCTTATTTTAATACTACAATTCTGTCCTTAACCTTTTGTTTTTTATGGTACTTGTATAAATAAATCTTTTTAAAGTGCTTGCGAAAAAATTCGTTTTTTTGAATCACGTGTAACTACTGATGTCCTGATTACTCTTGGGGCTCGAGGTGAACACCTTGCATAGAGAAGCATGTATGCATCTTCCGTCAAAACCTTTTCAACTCCCACCTCTTGTACAATGCTGTCATCAGCTTTAAACCACTTGCCCTGATTATTCTTTATCTAACCAGAGAATGTCGAGTTCATAACATCCAAGTGTACCACTACTCCATAAAGCTGGTAAATTGGAGATTTATCACTTGTCCCACTCTTATATGGGGCTAAATTCAGAATTTCTGGAAACCTGATTCTTTTATTCAGCTACCCCTGAATCTCTTTAGAGCAATTGTCAGGACATTAGGGGCCTCCAGCACTCTCAATTTCTTTTCGGCCTTCTCATATGATCTACATCTGATAAAGGCAAGAGAAAGTTGAATAGGTCTTCTCATGTTTAAAACAACAAATAACAATTGCAAATATAATCCTTCTTCAACTACAGTAACCAACTTGGAAGTCATTATGATTATATATCTGTATGCACTATTCACAAAGTCCAAAAACAAAAGCGAGTAAAATGACTGGTTCTTCCGTTTTATTCTCTATGTGGTTATAAGTATTCAACCAATCCATTCCCATCTACCTGAATATATTTTAGGCTTTGATAAGAATCATATATATATATATATATATATATATATAAGGAAAAAGACACCCCTTTCAACAAATATGGCTACAAACTGAATTACAGTGCCTACAAGCCCATGTTAGTTTAAGAAAGATTTTGATGCTCATGAATGCGCACCCCCATAAGAAATAGGTATTGGCCAAAGAACAAACAATTTATTATGATACGAGGACTGAAAAAGTATGATCAGTCATATTAATTGATGCGGAAACAAAAATTACTGACATCACAATGGCATTCCTTAAACACTTCTCGAAGTTACAGTAATCTACTAAATGTATTGATTGAATATAAAGAAAAAGAATAACGTATAATGGCTTTTGAAACGAATTTACAGGATGAATATTGGAGCTTATGACTTATCACTTCATTATAACTAAGATGAATGGTATGCTATGACAATCTGGTACAACTCCAATTTTGTCCACAACAAAGCAAAGAGAAAAACAAAATAAATGTAAAATACCATAGAAGGGTATAGTATGAGAGAGTGTCCTGAATAAATTAATTATAAAATGTATTGCGACTATGAAAAAAAGATACCATTTAGAGTCAATCCCCCAGCCTACAACCTGAATTCAGTAGGTAAAGGCCACGAAAGGATGTCAGTTAAAGTTAACAAATATAGAATTCCATGCCACCATCTTAATAGGTTTACCACATTGAAAGTTAATGAAGAAAAAACTAATATTTAAAAAAAAAAAAAAAAAAAAAAGAGGAGTAGGGATAGAACATATACAAAATAACGAACATGAAATAGATTAAGGAAAAGCAATCAGAAACCAGGTAATTGCTCAGAAAGAGATTCATGAAATAAGAAGAGTTATTAGAATTTTTTCCGGTCAAGAACAAAAAACAAACAAATCCTACGAACCTGCTACAGTGTTACTTATTTTCACCATCTAATGTCTCTGTCTGAGTAAATTGCTGTATGGCCTCTTGCGGAGTTCCAATATCACCTTCTATCTCAACAGTGAGATCCATTATTCTTTCGTGCCACTCGGATTTTCCTCCGCACCTCATGCACTCAATCTTCGATCGGAGGTAGCCCCCCAAATGTTAGCCCCAAGAGAGTTGTTTCCTCATCCAAAGGGCTTCGCTTCATAAGCCCCGATTCTTTCAAGCAAACAAGCCACATGGCCTCAATTGCATATCTAAGAAATTCATGGGCATCTTCTTCTCTCCCGTTGGCTTCCTATGTTTTGTAACTTAGATATTATCTTGATAGGCCAGAGTGTAGAATGTCCTTCACTGGCCTCCTGTCAATCTTCTCTGAATGCATATCAGGAACAGCAAGCTTCCTGGTGCCAGAAGAGAAGTCATCTCCAGCAGCTTCATGAAATAGCACAGCCTGAGAAATGCTGCTTCTCCTGTCGTCCCTATTATTTAACACATCAGGCGCTCTTTTAACATCTCTATTTGGCAAATTCCTATTACAGTTGGATTTTGTATGACCAGAAGCACTAGACGTGAACTTTTATATACATTCGGATGGAATACTGTCATCACTAATTGCAACTTTTGAATTGAGTGATTCTAAACTAGTAGACTTGAAACCATTTACAGTTACTTCTTTTGCAAGCAGAGCAATTCGTCTGCTGACATTTTGGAGGCAGATTTAGCTGGGATAGGACCAGGATCGCCCACAATGACACTATTTGCATCAGAACTTAGTCCATCCAGAGGATGAAGTTTAACTACATCCATGCTAGAAAAGCCTTCAGACTGGTGAGAATTTGGCAGATTAAGATGACCACATTCATCAAAGTAACATATTGGGTTAATCTAACAAATGTCCCCAACCTTTCATAAATTTACATGAAAGGTCTTTTTTTACGGGTTCTGTTAATATTGCGTCATCTTTTCAATAAAATTACTATTATACCCCTTAAATTTTTATTTTTAAAAACAAAAGGTTTAAAGATATTAGAAATAATAAAAAAATTATTGGGAAAAAAAATGGGAAATAAAGCACCAACCCACCCCCATCCCCTACCCTTCCCTCTCAAGAATCGCTGTCGAAATGTTGCCATTTCCCACGACAAAAAAAAAAATGTTGCCATTTTCAGCAGCAAATTGGGGGATTAACCGCCTTTTTCTGGCCGTCAAAAACCGAATTTAATATTTTTAAATGTTTTGTTTTTAAAATTAAAAAATTAAAGGGTATAATGGTAATTTTATTGAAAAGTTAACGGCAATATTGACAGAATTAGTTAAAAATGACCTTTTATGCAAATTTATGAGAAATTGGAGACTCAGCAGGTCAAAAAAAAGTTAGAAATTCAACCGATACTTAACTCAAAAGTTGTTGACGATTTGTGAAATTAACCCCTACCATATCTGGTTTGTAAATAATGATTAGTATATCTGAATTTTATATTGGAATGCCTTGAAATTGCAAACAAATTTTGCAATTGATGTTGATGTAGAGAATATTTACTAATAGTGAAATATTAAAAGATAATAATATTGGGGATCAAGGGGCTAGTCCAGTAGTTAAGGACTTAGCTCCTTACTGGGTAGTCCGGGGTTCGAATCCTCCCCTCCCCTTTGTAATTAAAAAAAAGATAATAATATTGAAAGAAAAATTAGTTAACGTTGTAATTGGAACCTCAAGAACATTTGATATAATTATGCTGTGGTGCAAGCAACAAACAAAAATTATAGTGTGAATATAGTTATCAAAAAAAAAAAAAAAAAGTTGTAAGATCTTGTTGTCTTACCACCACCACCATCATCAGTAAATAATTCGAAATACCTCGAATGTTTTTTAGAATAGGTCTGAGTCAAATAGCAATGATTTCGAAGGACTTCTTTTTATATTACATTAATTTGGAAATATAAAGACTCAATCGTATAGATATCTAAAATACAGGATTTCTAATCTTAGCAGGAAAGGGAGGGAAACAAATACTCAATTTATATATAAGATTGATTTAGGTGATTGATATCAAGATTACGAAGATATTCTTTTAAAATCATTTGTACAGTATTATTTATCACAATTCCTCTCTAATAGTAAATAAATAAATAAAATAAGGTTGTACCTTAATTAGACTGTTATGTTATTGCTATGTTATTAACCCAATTCACTATTACATTTAAGTACTGTTTGATTAGAAGTATGGAAAATACATGGAAAGAAAATAAATTCTAGGTAATTGAATTTCATAGAATTAATTTTCATGGGAAATATCAATTACACGTGTTTGATTGGTTTAATTTTCCACCTATAAATAGTTATTGTTTTCCATCTTTTGGTGTTTGATAGATATTATTTTCCTTGAAAACAATCTTTTTTACAAAATTTTGTTATTTGATAGTAATTTATATTTATAGAAATTAACAAGTTTTATATAGAAATTGTACTTTTTTCCATGTATTCTTATTTGCCAAATTTGTTTTATTTGACGAAATTACGCGAGTTCCAAATTTGAGCTGAATATATGTTTATATTTGAGATGAAATCAAATCATGATGAATAAAAAAAAAAGATAACTAATATAATTTTTTTTCCTGCATGATTCTTTATGGACAATGATGATATGATGAGAACGTTTGAGAATGATTATGAAGCTAAGGTACATAGAGTAAGGCTTTCTAACGATTATAGTCTCGTTAGACGGTTTACTACTCATGATTCAACAAATAATTTTGAGGCCAACGACTATTCAAGTAATACATTTAATAAGTGGAAGTTTATACTAAAAAAGAAATTGTAAGAAATTCAGTAAGTGATTTGTACATGAATATGAAGATAAAACAAAGTTACAAACTTCAATAACGATCTATAATTAGAAATTTTGAAATGATTATAAGATTTTATATTCGTTAACATTGGCAAGAAATGCCATATAACATAAAATCTCAAAAAAAGGAAAAGAAAATGATAAATTCTTAATTCACATACTTGATTTCCAATTTTTTATATTTTATAAGTCAAAAAATAATCTAATATTTTAAGAAACATAGAATTCCAATTTCCTTGGAAAACGAATTACCTAGGTCCCCCAAGGAAAATATTTTCTTTGTTTCCCTGGAAAATATAGTTACGTGATTAAAAGTGGGAAAATATTTTCTACAGAAAAAAATAATCAAACAGCACAAAAGTGAAAATTAATGTGGAAAATTAGCATTTTTTATGGAAAATTATGGTAATCAAACACACCCTTATAGGAAAATTTTCCCCAAAGTTTTGTTAATAATAATTATAATTATTATATATTATTAAGAATTTCTTAAAAGAAAATAATTTAGAAGTTGAAACCTAACAAACTTTGGGTTGCGAAGAATTAAAACCTAACAAACTACAAAAATCTCGCGGTTCCACTAAAACCCGCAAAGCACTCAAGCAGTAAACAACAACAATGGCGAGTTATTCCTGCGGCGGATCTGTTAAAAGATCAACTTCACCCAGATACCCTCCACCTAGGAGATCTATTTCACCTGGACACACTACACTTAGGAGATCTATTTCACCCGGACACATTCCACTTAGGGAATCTCCAATGGTCCCTTATATTTGGGGGAATCCCCCAAATATAGGAGACCGTTTTACTCCAATCATCCCCTATCACCTCCCTCAAATATAGGGGATGTGAATAGTGTCCCTCTAAATATGGAGGTGATAAAATTACATCGCCCATATTTGAGGGAGGTGATTTAATTACAAAAATGTCATTCTTTTATTTACGAAAGTGTCATTAATTTAATTACGACAATGCTATTTGTAAATTCATTTCGGTTTTTAAAACATAATTTTTCTAATTTTGAGTTTCAAATTTTTTTTTATACTATTAATTTGTTTTTTAGAATTCAAATGTTACACATTTTTTAATTTTTATTAAATATCATTATTTAACATCTGTGGGAGTAATATAGTAATTGTGACAATTAAGTTTATGTATATTAACTGGTTGACTTGAGTATTTGTCATTTTTAATGTATCGTTGTTAATTGTTGTTTATCGTTTTTAATGTATCGTTGTTTATCGGTTTTAATGTTAATCGATTCTCATATCATTTTTTCAAAATAAGTTATTTAATAATTTAGATTTTCTTTTATGCGCAACGATATTCTTTATTTGGCTCATTTTAAGATATAAATTATTTAATCTTAACAAATTATAATTATTATACAAATTAAGAATGATTTTAATTAAATAAAAATATTATTCCTATTATTACTTAATTAAAAGAAATAAAAAATAAAAAAATAGATTCCCCTATAGGGGAACCACTAGAGAGCTCCAATGGTTTCCCAAATACCATTGGAGATGCTCTTAGGAGATCTATTTCACCCGATACATTCCATATCACGGGCCCATCTCCCCGAACGGATACTTTTCTCAGCTCACTGGCTCGTCAGGATCCTCTGCCAAGAGACGTGGAGTCTCCTCCCGCAGTCCTGGCGCCGCCCCCGCCGCCACCGCCGCTACTCCTCGATCAAACAACAAGAAAACCCCTCAGGAAAAAGGATCCCCTGAACAAACAGAGGGACAACTTTCTGTGATCTTAACCAACCCTGACGTCCTGAATTGCCCCCTCAGCATCCCGGTCTTCCAGGTTCCTTTCTGTTTAATAAGTTCCATTCTTAGTTGGCCATATAATTCATATTGGTTGATGGTTTATATTTTCATGTCAGAAACCTATTAACTAATTATTCTGGATTTTGATGTACAGTGCAAGAACGGGCATTTAGCATGCTTACAGTGTAGGGACGTGATGTCCAGACTGCTCCTCGCCAATTGGGCACACCCGTTGCGGGGCCATCGAGAAGGTTTTGGAATCAGCCATGTCAAAATTTTGGATTCGGGTGCAAGAAGACAATAAGTTACCTTAAGAAATACAAACTACGAAGCTGGCTGCGTTTACCGGCCCTGTCACTGTCCTGATCCTCATTGTGATTATGTTGGTTCCTGCAAACGCTTGCACGAGCACTTTAAGCAACTTCATTCAAGATCATCTCATGAATTTACTTTCAATTCTGTCGTTGGAGTTACCCTGGATTGTAGGGTCCTCAAGTGTTATTCGGGCTCTTAATATTATTATTATTATTATTATTATTATTATTATTATTATATTACTACTGTTGTTTTTTGGAGGGTAATTGTGAGAATTAACAAAAGTCATTCGACAAACCGCAATATTATCAGCATTTTGACATTGAGCTATTGTCGCTCCCATACCGCTTAGCATTGCCCATGTTATTATTTCTATTTGAAAATAGTATATAACCAAATCAATCACATTAACATATTTAACCAGGCCAACTTGTATTACATAAATAAATCTCAACAAATCATCGTCACAAATATAATTATATTTTTTGAACAAAAAACTGTTTTTGAAGATATGTAAAAAGAAAAACACGAGTATTTTTCCAAGTGTCGACCCTCCTCGCCTTCCACGGAACAAACAAGAATATTTCCCCTGGCGTGTCGGGGAAAGGAAATCGGTTTTTACCGTGATTTTTAGGATATTCTTAAAGTTGCTTCTTGAGTGTTAAAAAAGGGGTAATTTTCCTCGTATATACATAAACAAATACGAAATGTCAAAATTTGTAAGTTATCTTGCTAAATCCTGTCTGCTCATAATAATCATAAATTTTCATTCTGTTCATGGATATTGCTATAGGATTAGTTTCATTTTGTAATTTTTGTGGTTTGCAAGGAAATAATATAACATTATTGTTAGTTAACGAGTAACTTTTTCCAAGTTCAAATGTAACACGAACTTATTCTTTCCCATTACATATTCCCCATTACGATTTATGTAAATACTAGCAATTTAATTTTTATATTTATTATGGCACGACACATTACGTATCCTCTCCAATTCCCATGGAGAATCATGGGCTAGGATTGTACCTAGACTGGGCGGGCTGGTTAATTGCCTACCGTCCCTCAGTTAAACCGTTAGCCCGCACAAAAAAGAAATAGAAAAAATAAATAAATAAGAACTTGGAATAGCATTCTTTCAATGTTTCGGCTATCCAAGGCCACATTTTCGGCTATTCATTGAATTAAATTTTCTATAGAAACAGATCGAGCTCTAAATTTGGAGCCCAATAAAATACACTTGGCCCCATTAATTGATGGTCATGTTCCAAATTCATAGCCCGATTTGTCTCCATAGTCGGACTGTGAATTGAATAGCTTTTTCCAAAAACCAACCAAAAAATAAAAGGGCTCTTTACATAAAAAGGTCTTTTTTTTATATGTCTTGCAAAAATACTCTTAAATTAAAAGTAATTTCAAATATACCATTTTCTATTTCAAAACTACTCCAGACCAATTTTAATTAAAATTTATTCTTGTGACCAATTTTAATTAAAATTTAAATCTTTATTAATTACTATTTTTTATAAATTATAATTATAATATATTAAAAGTAGATATTTTTTCAATACAAAAATAATTGTCTTTATGTAATGCTAGCCACACTTTTGACTCCGGACTGACGTGTCGACACTCTCATGTCATAAACACACTAGCAATGTTACCTTTCGAAAAATAAATGTTACCACCGCAGAGAAATATCACGATAACAATTAATAAACAAAGAAATGGTAACAACCCCAATCAATGGTAACAAAGTGATAAAACGTAAGAAAATTAATGAGAAAAATCAACCGGAGGATGGTAACAACCCCGCTCAATGGTAACAAAGTGACAAAACATATGAAAATTAACGGAAAAAAACAATCGGAGGATAGTAACAACCCCGATAAATGGTAACATAATAAAAATAAATTAAAAAATCAACGAAAAGATGGTAACAAAAATATCGATAAATGGTAACAAAATTGATGGCTCACAACCGGTGGTGTGCGCAGATGGAGTGGCAAAATATATGATTCAAAACATAATAATAATAAAATAAAAAATTTGAAGATGCAAAGTAAGCTGTCGAAGCGTCATCAAAATTCAACTAAAAATTGAAGAAAACAAAATAATTAAAGAAAGAATTCAACATTGAGCTTGCAATAAAAAATTCTTCTGTCCAGCAACAGATTCATTGTCAAGTGGTACATTCTTGGAATCAAATCGGGAGTCAAGGCCATGAACCAGAGCCCCACTGGTTCACTTGGTCTATACAAAACCGGAAACAGACACAGCTGAGAAGTCATTTCGAAACTTTGAGTCCCGGCCTGAGCTCCGTTAATTATCAGGACGTCGTCGGTTGCAAGTCGTGAGGTGCGGCGGCGCGCAGCAGCATCAGCGGGTGTGGTGTTTGAGAAAGGTGTTGCATATATGTATATAAATATATATATATATATATATAATAGAGTTATTTATATACACAAATAAGGTATAAATAAATCAATATTAAAAATAATTAAAATGATTTATTATAATAATATAATTAATGGCATAAAAACAATGTAAATGTGTATAATTGTAATTATTTTATGAAAGAGGTATAAAAATGATATGAATAAAAAAATGTGGTATTATCTTTAATTTCCTCAAAAAAACTTGGAATAGCCTAAAAGGCTTTCAATGTTTCGGCTATCCAAGGCCACATTTTGGGCTATTCATTGAACAGCCTTTTTCCAAGGCTATCCCAATGGATGGCCTATTTTTAATTTTTTAATTTTTAATTTCTTTTGTTAATAATATTCAAATACTTATTTTTTGTCGAATGTTATAATGAGCATTTTATTAGTAGGTAGAGTAATATAATTTATAATATTTTTGTATAATATTTGTTGTTATGAAATATAATTTTTTGAAGGGTATAAAATATAAGATCTAATATATCTTATAAGATTTTTTTTTTTTTTTTTGCTTTTTGAAAAGGAATTTTTTTTTTCATTTATTAACATAGAATTTCATTTAAAATATAATTTCAATTCAATGTAGGCTAACTTAACTAAACTGGGCTGAATATTCAAAACGTAACTCACATGGGCCCGCCCACATGGGCTTTGCAGGTGGGCCAGTCTATGCTTTAGAAAATTTAGGCTAGTCAGGCCCGACCAGAAATCCATAGAGAACGGGCCTTTTGTGTGGCAGGCTGAGTACGAGATACTGTGCTGGTGGACCAGCGCGCCCGTTTTGACACCCCTAAAAAAGACTTATCATTTTGAAAAATGATTTTCTAGCACTTATGGAAGTTGCCTTTATAAATCTCCTCCAATGTGGAAAAATTACTTTTGTGGGGCGAAAAAAATTAGAAATGCTCTTTTAGTCCTTAGAATTTAGATATCTCTATCCTTTAAAAGTGTAGTCACACATGTGTGTTGTTGTTAAAAAATCGTCAACTTACCAAAAGTGCCCCTGAAATATTGTTGTGGTTCCAAAAGTGCCCTTGATAACACATTTCTACCCCATTTCCTTCCTGAATGTTGTTTCTGCTCTACCCCAATTCCTCTCTTCTATCATCTTCATATATGTGAGGCATATTTTTAGAATCTAGATCGATTGATTGTTTCCAAGAAATGCGAACCTTCGGTTTTTAGATTGAAGTTAGAAGTCCCAGGGGACTCCAAAACCGTTTTGCAATTTCGTCGATCTATTTATTTATTTACCAGCATCAGTGAGAGTTGTATTGAATTTATGGTACCAATTTCTAGATGCCTGTTTTAAAGCATACAAAGACTTTCGGAGTCTACAAACACGTTGCTCCCCCTTTCTTGCAAATCCTTGTAGTATTTTCATGTAAACTTCTTCTTCCAGATCACCACGCAAGAAGGCATTGTTGACATCCAACTGGTGTATTTCCCAATTTCTAGTCGAAGCCACCGCCAACAAGCATCTAACAGTAACAAGCTTAGCCACTGGAGCAAAAGTATCATTGAAATCTATACCTTCAATATGTGTGTAGCCTTTTGCTACAAGTCTAGCTTTGTATCTGTCAATAGTCCCATCTGGATGATATTTTATTTTGTAAACCCACTTTGAGTCAATTGCTCTCTTCCCTTCTGGTAAAGATGTGAGAGTCCAAGTGTTATTTGCTTCCAAAGCCTGTATTTCCTTCTGCATAGCTTCTCTCTAATGAGTCTGTTTAACAGCTTCATGAAAGAATGTAGGCTCATTTGTAGTAGAAATAGCTGCAAAGAAGGCATTATGTGTACTTGAAAATCTAGAATAGGACAGGAATTTAGTCATAGGAAATACCGTTGAATTAGCTGATGAAGTGGATGAGTGAGTGGATGGATGAGTTGTCGGAACCCTGAGAGAAGGAGGTAAGGCAACTTCATAATCTGCCAATCGACGAATGTTTTGTCTAATTCTCTTTCTAGCCAATTCCTTTGCATGCTCAACTGCTAGATTTTCTAATGGTTCTGGCTCAAATGGAGGGATTGGTTCTATGCTCATATTGTTTTCTAATTCCCCTGTCTCTTGTTCTTCTGGTTCTATGATATCTATATGCCTCACAATTGGTGGATGATAGTCTTCATCATAACTCATTCATTGCCTTCTAACCAAGCTATGCCAATATTCTTGTCCCATTCCACCTATATTTGCATCTGTTTTCCAGAAAGAACACATAAAGAGGTTTTCTTGAAACTGCACATCTCGTGATACATAAAAAGCTACGAGTTTCAAGATCAAATATCTTATATCCCTTTTTCTCTTGTGGATAACCCAAAAAAATTCCGGTCTAGATCGTTGATCAAATTTATCCCGTTGAACATCCAAACACTCGTAAATGATCATAATTTGGCAATTTCCCAAAAATAATCTCATACGGTGTCTTGTTATTCAAAGATGAGAGAGGCATCCTATTTATTAAGTAGGCTGCAGTCAGTATGCATTCCTCCCCTCCCCCCAAAAAATCAATAGGAAGACTTGCCTGAAATCTTAATGCCCTGGCAACTTCTAATAGATATCTATGTTTTCTTTCAACCACCCCATTTTGTTGAGGCGTGTGTGCACATGTTGTTTGAACCTCAATGCCATGAACTTTATAAAAATCTAATAATTCCTTGTGAGCAAATTCAAGTCCATTATCTGAGCGTACCACTTTCACATGTGACTCAAATTGTGTTTTAACCCATTGAATGAAGTTCAAAAGATGAGTTCGTGTTTCTGATTTTTATTTCATCAGATATACCCACGTTGCCCAGCTACAATCATCTACTATACTCAAGAAGTAACATGCACTAGAAAATGATTTTATTTTATAAGGTCCCTAAATATCGCAATGAATGAGATCAAAAACCTTGTGAGACTTGTTATCACTAATTGGAAAAGGTAGCCTAGTGTTCTTTGCTCTACAGCATGCATCACAAAAAGCATTCTCATTGCAATCAAAAGATAACTGAGAAATAAATTTCAAACGACTAGTCGGTAGGTGACCCAGCCTTCGATGCCACAATCCAATGTCCTTTTTATTAGTAACTGCAAATGCCTTACGTTTTCTCTCGGGTTCCAAGTAGTAAAGGCCATCGCGCTCCTCACCCACTCCAATCAGCTTCCTCGAAAGTAAGTCCTGTATGAAACAAAATTCAGGTCCAAAAGTTAGAGTGCAATTCAAGCCTTTTGCCAACTTGCTCACTGATAACATATTGAAGTTGAAATCGGGAACACCTAGAACTTGGTCAAGACTCAAATTTTTATCCAGATTTATTTCTCCCATTGCAACAACCGGAACCGATTGCCCGTTTGGTATTTGGATAGTGGACAAACCCGACTTCTTTACAATATTTTTCAAATTACCCACAGTGCTTGTCACATGGTCTGTGGCTCCCGAATCGATGATCCAAGAATTTGCAGATTGTAAAGCATCACGTGAATCAATATTGTTAATATTACATAACATACCTCCATGTGGTCCCAATTTTTCCAATTCCTTACCAGATTGTGTTGACCCACCTCGTGAGAAATTCAAGGAAGCACTATTTCCTCCCATTCCATCTACGTGATTCAGCCTCTCCAATTGTTGAAAGCCCCTTCGGAGGCCATTTGGTTAGCCACTGCCACTGCTGCATATGGACGTACTCCGCTCAATTGTCGACCAAAATATTGCTCTCCTCTGTTTGAAGCATCAGCAGCGATCTGGGTTTGCCGTCGACTACCAACTTGCGTGCTTAGCTGTTCCCAATTAGGTGGGTACCCAATGAGTTCATTGCACTTCTTCTTCAAATGGCCAGTTTTGTTACCGTACGTACACCATTTTCTCTCCCTCTCTTGGCCGACTAGTTGCTTAGTTACTGTTGGAAATCCGGCGCGATTGGTAGCAGCCAAGGCAGAAGCTTCAAGATTTGAGGTTCGTCCAGTGGTTACAGATTTTTGTTTTTCCTCTTGTGCAACAATTGCATAAGTTCTTCCCAAATTCGGTAGAGGATCGACGCTTAGAATTTGCGATCGAACCGTACCGAATTCTTCATCTAACCATGAGAAAATCAAAGACTTGTTCCTTTTCCCGCATCTTCTCCACCTTCTTAGATCGGAAGAGCACACGTCTGACAACCAATGCAAGTGCATGTGGGTATGGGATCAAAGGACTATAATTCACTCCAAACTGATTTAAGTTTACCATAGTATGTTGAGATGGGTGTCTTTTCTTGGCATAGAATAGCTATATTTTGCTTTAGTTCATAAATTCTAGCATCCATGCCTTGAGTAAATCTGTCTTGCAAATCGGACCAGATTTCTTGGGCTATCTCAGCATATGCAACGCTCGCCTAGAGCTCTCTCGAGAGGGCGTTCTTCAACCAGGCCAACACGATAGCGTTGCATTGTGTCCATGGTTGGTAATCCTCTGAATTTGCTTCGGGTTTTTGCAAGGTTCCATTGATGAAACCGGCCTTGTTCTTTGATCGGAGCGCATTCAATTCATTCTTCCTCCAGGTAAAATAATTCTCACCACTTTCACTCAAAGGATGGACTACGAAGATTAATCCTGGGTGATCGGATGGGTGTAGGAAGTAGGGTGATTTGGTATCCATTGCAACAATCTGTGTGTTTGTGTTTCTAGTTGATTTGTATTCTCTGTCATGCTTTGATACCATGAAATTTGGAAGAACAGGCTGTAGTATTATTTCTCATATATGTGCTATGCATATAGTGTGGGATTAAATACATACAAAGGGAACGTCCAAAAAGGAAAAGAAAAAAATACAAAGAAGAGAATATTACAAATCACTAAATTATACACATTCTATAGTTATACTATTTTAGTTAAGGTAAATAAATATTCTCCATTAATAATTATCAAGTAAAACATAAAAATTGGGCTCAAAAGGCAACAATAGTTTGAACAATTATCAGGCCTTACGCCAAAAAAAGTTCTGATCTTTTTGATTCTTCTTGATCTAATCCAGTGCATGAATACGCCATGCTCATCTTGCATGTCAAAGGGGCCAAGAAAATGTGGCATATGCTTTGCAACTATCGGGCAACTTCGTTGCATACCAATAGAAAGGATTGTAGAATGTGCCATAATCTCATGTCCAAATGCATCCGTTGGGTGTAACCACAAATTTCTTTTCAGTAAGAAACGAGACCATGAGCTCGTGTGCCATTATAACCGCAATTGGTGTCCTCTTGTTGGGTGTGACTCTGTTAGCTCATTCAGGGGCTTGATCAAGCACACTGAGAGAGATCATTCAAATTATCCAAAGCAGTTTACTTATGGTTGTGGCATCTCTATTTTGTTGGGCAGAAGGAGAATTGTAGAGCAAGTCATTCTTCACGAGACGAGCGAATTGGATATAGTCTTTATCCTGAATCTCTATGTCCAGCCTACTGGAAATTATATCAATGTTGTTTGTTGCACGGCGCGAACTTCAGAAAAGAGAAGCTTCTCTTATCAGCTCATATTAGAAGGTGGAAAGTGATCACTCGAACTAAAAGCAGTTGCAGAGATTGTACACCAATCGATTGCAAGTAAAGTGGTAAAATCAATTCTTAATCTTCCTGGAGAGTGTATCGGTTCAGCTGGTTCTATCAAATTGAAGTGTGTTATACAGAAACGATGTTGATTGCCTTTGCCATTGCCATTATGGATACTCTGAATTAACTTATTTTGTACGCTTGTCATCTGGAGGCGCGTTGATCGTCTGTAGTTGAATACTCTGGTTTATGCATCAGTTTACTGCTCTATTGCATTTTTCAAGTCGTAAGCAAAGCCTTCATGGATGTTTTGAATTAATTATACTATACTTTTATCTTATGTTACTTGTGTGTGTTGATGTCTTTCTGTCGTTTGGTATCAGCAAACTGAAAGTTGGTATTTACCGCTGTTAATTTTTACTAATCCATACACAAATTTCAAATAACATTCACAATCGAATGATAGTGACCACGAATCATTTTCCTATATTTCAAGTTTTTGAGTTTTTGTGAATTAATGAAATGTTTGGATTATGAGTCTATTTAATCAAGTAAATGTGGTCTTATCAGTATTGATCATGTCACTGTTCCTTTGCTTTTTTCCTATAATTTCTCCAGTTAGGGCCTTTCTCCAGAAATTTTCACTCTATTCAATGCTAACTGCTAAATGGTTGCTTGCAGTTTCACCATAGTCCTCAACTAACATAAAACTGTGCTCTTTGGGTGATAATGGTTTGAATGTTCAATGCAGCATCTGATTTTCTTTTTCTTCAAAGTCTTCAGGAAAAAAGGGGAAAAAAAAAGATTATTGCAGTATATGATTTCGGAAACAAGAATGGCACAAAGAGAACTGTTCTGATTTTTTCCATTCTTGATTTGACAAGTTAATTATTGATTTCAGAATGTTCAATGTTGTTTGGTTAGTATATAGATTAACTTGGCTCTAATAAAATAAAGAACTTTTTCTAGTTGAGTTCGGAATTTATAAGGAATTTCTAAAATTTGAACTGAACATAACACAGACAAGTAAACAAAAGCAGTATTAAGCGAGGTCCATAATAAGTGCATCCATCCCTCAAACATATTTCAGCCCCAAAATGACAAGGACATAGAAAGCAAGCAAGGATACCCAGCCACTACACTAATAATATCATCAAGATCCATGACAATAACTGGTTACTCAAAAAGCAACTTTTAATTATTACAAGCCATTACGTTGCAGTTTTGTGGTTGGGCTCCCCCTTGGTTCCATTCACAATGCATCAATAGGGCCTCCATATGGTGACCTTCAAGCTGATAACTTTAGCAGAACGAACAAAATCTTCAGGAACCAGAAGAAATTTCTTCATCGGAGTAGATGCACACCACTTAGATACATTCTCTACAACTGATTGTAGTTTGATTAAGTTCTCCCCATGGTCAAATACGAGTTGGTAAGAGGACGTTCTCCTTTCAGAAGTGATGCATATAACATTGAACAAATTTCCAAGAGGTATGGTGGAGGAATTCAGGACATAAACTATATCTTTGCCTTTGGGCCAAAGGATGAAATGCATTTGATCTAGGCCCAAAGAAATGGAGATGCTCCGGCCAAAAGTAAACTGCCTAGAGCAATCTGAATGAAGTTCTTGAATGTGCATGATCAAGTTTCTGGGTGAGGCCACATAGTCGCACCCAGGAAGAGGACAGGAAGAAGACCAAAAACGGCAAGCCTCTTGGTGATCCTGTTTCTGGGCATATGGGATTGTGGCGGTGCAGCCATAGGGGGCATTTGGGCAGCAGATTTTGATAGAATCTACAATCTTTTCAATTGAGAGGCAACGAATCTGCCCTGTCTGTAAGGACCAACTCCCACATTTGTTGCCCATATTTGTGCGGCAAGATGCACATGCTATATGCCCATTCCTGCACTGAAATGTGTACAGACACAGAGTCTAAATAAGAGGTTCTAAATTAAGAACCATTATCACTTGCAAAAGATCCCAATGAATTAAGAGAAACCTGAAAGACGGGAAGCTTAAGGGGTAGGGAACAAATTGGGCAATCAAGAAGGTGACGGTCTGACAAGATGACGGAAATCTGTCTATGATCTGTTTTTTCATGGCTGGACTCTTCTTCTTCTTCTTCCTCTTCTTCTTCTTCTTCTTCTTCCTCTTCTTCTTCTTCTTCTTCTTCTTCTTCTTCCTCTTCTTCTTCTTCTTCTTCTTGTTCTTCTTCTTCAGAGCTATCATCTTCTCCCTCCGTTTCCTCTTCAGTTTCTTGCTCATCATCCTCAGTTCCATCTGCAGATATTTCTTCTCGGCTTCGTTCTTCTTCAGGTCGTTGTTTTCTTCTACAATTGATTGCTTGTTTTGATTGTGGAGGTTGAGAGCCTGCAGCAGAGGGAGTGGCGCCGGCGGGAGTACAGAATCGAGATTTCTTGCTGCTGTAACTCACAGGAGAGCCGGTTGTGCGTCGCTTCCCATCACCAGGCCATTTTTTGTTGTTGGGATCACGATGGTCTTCTCCTTTGCCTTCAGATTTTCCCATCTCTCCTTCTTGCGGCAGCTAATATTATATAATGAGAAATGTTTTCTTGGCAATGCTTGGTGCCTTATTTAACAATAAATACAATTTTTTGTCCCTTATTTTTTTGAACTAATTACCATTTTATTTCATATGATCAAGTAAACATTGTACATTTTGCCAAAAAAGAAAAAAAAAGAAAAGAAAAGAAAGAGAGTAAACATTGTACAATAAAATCAGGAGAATGCTCTCCCCACACACAAGAGAAGCACCTATCAAAACCAAATCTAGTAAATAGATGAGCAACACGATTATTCTTCTGACTAATCCACTTGTAGACTGAATGAGAATACAGTTGCATTAAGTGAAGAATCTTTTGAATAACAATTCCTTCGTCACCTCTAGCAGTAGGATTACAAATGGCATCAATTACAAGTGAGGAGTTCGTCTCAATAACAGAAATAGAGAGACCTTCTTTTATAGCAAATTGTTGGCCAACAAGAACCGTCATACATTCGCCAATAAAAGTTGCATTAACTTTTTGTGCCTTATTCTTGGTACAAAAAGTGTTTTCTTGGCAATTCTTCGTGCTTTATTTAACTTTTTGTTGGCTCAAATAGGATAACTCTAACAATAAATACAACTTTGGGAGGGGAAAAAGAAGAAAAAAAGCTTTGTTTTGTCACATCAATAGGATTTACGTGATGCTGTATTTCTTCTTCCCTTTCCGTTACTGTCATTTCTGGCAGTACAGAGGGGAAGCTGCCATAAATGGCAGTAGCATAGGGGAGGTGCTGTTGCCATTTCCGACAGGACAAGAGGGGACTCCTATCCAAGCCGTTAAAAATGGCAGCCCTCATTTCCTGTAGCCTAGTCCCCCTTCCAAAGAGGCTACCAGAAATGGCAACCAATCTGGCAGCCTCTTGGTTGGGGGATCCATTTTTCTTTTTTTTTTTAATATTAAAATATGTTAAAATATTTATTTTTTATATTTTATCAAAAATGCCTTTGCCATTAACAGATAAAATGGACGTTTTCCGTCAAGAGGGATTCAAATGGGGATTTCATTAAAGGTTGATGACTCACAGAAGAAAAATTAAAGGTTGGGGACGTGATCTATAATTACTTAAAAGGTTAGGACGCTAGGTGTAATTAACCCTATTTGAAATGTGTAATGAAAAAGTGAAGATAAATTATAGGAAATTGTGAAAAACTGAGAATATTTGGTTGATATGAGTTTGAATTATTGAGCTTTTTTATACTGAGAAAAATAAGCTTTAAAAAACGAGGCATGATAATCAAATAAACACGGACATTTTGGCAACCATTTATAATTAATTATAAATGGATTTAAATTAAAATTTGATGTAGGTGTTGTCATCTAATTATGTCATGTGGAGTTAATGATCAAAATGATGTAAAAACTTATTATATCGCACCAAATATGTGGTTTAATAGTTTGTTATCATGTGTCTAAAATTTAAAATTTAAATTAGTTGATAAATATTGACATTAAACTATTAGAGTGTGTGTGGTTAATTTAAAATGCATATATGTGCATTTTAACCACTGTCTTCAATGAATCAAGTCATGGTTCAAGGTCCAAAAAGTGAGAGAAAGACACTACCAAATTGCATGGCCCCATGTTTTTTAATTTTTCTTTTAATCACTTTTCTCTAATTTACACTATTTTTTCCTCAATTTTCCTCCCTCGTATCCCGTGTAAGGTCCAAATTTAGACCTTCATCCAAGACTCTACTACTACTGTTTTATCATTATTTTTGAATTTCTATCTATCTCTGTCCTCTTTTTTACTTTTCCCTTTCTTTTTTTCCTACACCTATTTCTACTAACATTCAATTAAAATAATCAACTTTTCTCTATCTCTATTCTCTACACCACCTTAGGCTTGGACTATCCATTGGAGATGCTCTCATATAAGCATAACATATATTAACATGCTTTAAGAGTATATTTAATTTAACTCCTCATTTATCCAATCCCACTAACATTTTTGAGAGTGATACTATTTATCTAGATTGGAAACCCGATCTCCAGTTTAGTTAACATCAATACACTAGAGATTGGGTGGCGATGCATAAATACATAGAATGATTAATTTATTTAACAGTCAATAAAAAACGACAGCTAAACTAAAAATCGATATCCAATTTAGATAAATAACATTATTCTATTTTTTTTTTTGACAACTAATTGAAAGTTACCGTCTTTCAAATAGTCTGCTGTAACATAAAATTTTCACATATAGCTATGTTTTCCCCTTAAATTTTTCCATACACGTTATTTGAGAGTGGGTCCCCCCAAATTTTCCACTTTGACTTTTTTCACTCTATATTAAATTTGCTGTTTATTAGGGTAATTTACACCTTACGTCCCTAGTCTCTCAATTTTTAATTGATCTCATTTCAGTTTTTATGTCTAGTCTCATGAGTCCTCAACCTTTAAGGAAATTTCTACCCGAGTCCCCTCTAAATTTCCATCCATTTTCACTGTCAAATCCCTGTAAAATGACCATTTTACTCTTACATTGAATTAAATAGAAATAGGGAAATAAATCAAATAAAAATATTTTAAAATTCTAAATACCCCTAACCCACCCATTCAATTCCTTCCCCTTCTCGACCTTAATCCCCGAACATGGTTGACTCACATCCAACTCACTAAAGTTTACTCACCTGTGCAGGCGGCGGAATTCCAGCGATTAGTATGTGAACTGGATTTTCCAGTAGTTTGTTGTCGCCCCGGGACGTTTGTTAGAATTTAAAATTTTTTTATTTGATTTATTTCTTTTTTTAATTACAATATGAGGGTAAATTTGTCATTTTATAAGGATTTAATGGCTAAAATGAATGGAAACTGTTAGTGGGGACTTGAGGAGAGATTTCTATAAAGGTTGTAGACTCACGAGATAAAAAATAAAGGTTAAGGACGAGATCTATTAAAACTTGAAGGGTTGGGGACATCAATTGTAAATTTCACCTTTTTTTTTTTTGTCACACAATAGACAAGTATTTTGGCAGTCCTCATGATAACAAAAATTTTCTCTAACACTTCTAAAACATACTGTTTCGGCATTTTCATCTCACGTGAGTGTATGAATGTATGTCATATAAATTTACAAGTTCAGGTGGTGTGTATCCATAGATTCACATGGGACAGACAGAGATACAAAAAGTTTAAAAAAACTACGGTGAGATTTGATCCTTTGATACACCGTGTCAGATTGGATAAGACAGGTTTTAAGTCTATAAGTTTTTTACTTTTAAATGACTAATCAAATAAGTTAATTACGTGTCTATTTGTAGTTAAATTTTTGACAAAAAAAGTAAATAAAAAATAACATAACGTTTTAAAGACTTAAATGAGACTTTTTAACAAGAAGCATGTGACATGTTTAGATATATATAAGTAAATTCCAATGGTTAGTTGCCTAGAGATACCAAATAACTTACAGGCAACCTTCAGATGAAAAGGTAACATAAAATGCCACTTTTTATATGAGTTTTGAATGTGAGACGATATTCATGTCACTTTTCTAATAAAGAAATACCAAAAACCTTTTTTTTTTTTGTGCCCAAACCAAAAACTACCGATTTTACACAAGTTAAAATATAATTATGTTGATATATGCTTTTAAGTTCAAGCCTTTAGGTGGAAGAACTTTAAAACTTAACATTTTCACCCTTAAATATGACTTTTAGCCTTTTTGGTAGATTTCTTGAACAACAAATTTTATAAGTTATGAATCAACTGATAGATATCCTAACTCCTGATGATCAGCCAATGCACAGTTTGTTCGAATTAAACCCCACTTTTTTTTTTTGCAACCATTGGAGTAGAGCAGTAAACTAATGCATAATAATTAGAGTATGGGACTAGAGGTGATTAACAGACCTCGATATATGACAGAAGTAGAACAGATTAAGTATCAAGTAAACAAACAAATTTGTCATGACCTTAGTGAAAACTACGAACTGCAATCAGTTACAGAAAATATACCCCCAAGGGCTAGCTCCAAGTAAATTGGGCCAAACAGTTCAAGGTGAACAGCATGTTGGAAACCAATCTTATAGATTAAATATCTATGAACATAAAGAAAGTTGATGACTATGAGCTCAACACATTGATAGGTAGTTTGTTAAGCCATCCTTCAGAGTCAATGTAAGAAAGTCTTGCAAATCTTCGCACCACTCTGTAACTTAGCTTTTTCATCCACTTGACTCGTCGTGATATGTCGGATCCTGCTCCACTACATTGACTCTCAACGAAAGTTATCTTATCTACGTCTTTACCCCAATTGCTCCATCCTTCAGGTGCAATGTTGTCGGACATAATTGATTTGTTGAATATAACTCTTGAATGATTTCTGTATGCTCTCCCTAAGAATACCCTTCCGTTTCCAGATATTGTGCACTTGTTGAATATAAAGCCATTTGAGTCATGCGGGCCATCTCTTGCTTGTGCTGTTATGAAACCTGCAAGGTATGGGTGCAAGAATCCTTCATTAACTCTTATATCACACTGTTCGTAAATGGACTGTCCATTACCAAAGATAAAATCAATTCCTTCTTCGATTAAACAATTGCTAAAGTAATGTCTGCCATCATTATCAAATAATGTATCTTGAAATCCCAAAAAACTACATTTGTAGAATGCTGATCTGTCACCGGATATCCTTGCGGCCACTGCCGGCTTTACCTCATTACTATTGTTTTCTGGAGGATAATTGTGAGAATTAACAAAGGTCATTCCAGATACAACAATGTCATCGGCAAAGAAAGTAGCAGTCGAGGATGTTGATATTGAACTAGTATCACCCCATACCACATTAGTTCTTCCAATTCCATCTCCATTCAAATAGATGAATGGCTTGTCGCCAGGCACTATAAATTGTTCATAGTATGTGCCTTCTTTTACACGGATCTCAAACCACTTAGTATTAAAGGTTGAAACAGTATCTATGGCAGACTGAATGGTTTGAAAAGCTTGTGGATTATTATGATCTACATAAAAAACATTGTCTGCCAAACTAAAGCTGACAAACAAGAAAACGAAACAAGAACGAAGTTCTCTAAAACTTGAGATCATCATGATATCAAGCTTGAAGAAGAAAGAAAGGCGTTGAAGTTTATGAATCTCGTAAGCAGAGAAGTTATCTTACAAAAAGAAACTTAAAACAATGAAGGGCTGGGTGGGAAATACATGTGAAGCCTCTATTTTATAGAAGCAAATGTAAGCATACACCGAATCTTCACCGGAGAATGATTTCCTTTATTCCTTACTTTATTTCCCTTGTTGAGTTGCTTCATCCTTTTTTCTTTATTCTCCAAAGGCAATTCATCCCGATCTCTAGTTGGTTAGATTTCCTACTTGTATTTGTTTTTGAGTTCGATAATAATTTTCTCCAATAAAATGTACTGCATGTCAAGTTACTTTCCCTCGCAAATCACATATTCCTACATCTACCACGATAGATTGGATAAACTATTATGAACAAGTAAACTTTAATTTCCAAATGCAAATGTTACATGAACTAATTATGCTCGACATAAGTTTAATTTGTGTTCCATTTGAGTTATTCAACTTTTAAATTTGTGTTCCATTTGAGTTATTCAATTTTTAACTTCGCAATTCTTTGTAAAACTTATGTATTTCATTTTGTTTTCTAATTATTTTGCGACATTATTTCGATTAGTAAATATGAGTAATTTAAATTTATTTTCTGATTTTTAGTCTTATTTGCATCAATTAATAATTAAGTACGTTTACAAAATAAATTAACTTTTGAGCACAAATAAAAAAAAAGAAAAAGAAAAAGAAAAAAAAGAAAAAAACATGGTTCGTGCCGAGACCTCTAAAGTCTAGTGGCATCTGTTTTTATTGTTTACACCCTTGGTCAACAGTTCAATTCACCTCTCCTATAATTCATTTGTAATGTCAAAAAAAAAAAAAAAAAAAAACACGGTTCGTATTCACGTAAAATTTGGTGTACGTAATGAATTAGGGATGAATTGCTTGTGCTGATGCAGGCTTGGCACCAAACTGGTGCAAAGATTTGGATATCGTCTCACTTACTCATATTGGTTTCAAATTCAACTCCATAATCATATTTTTCATTTTGTTTTTTTTCCTTTTCTTCCTCATTCTCTATTTTCTTCCTCTTTACAATTCTAGTTTCCCTCAAGCATTCACTCTCTACTTATGATATCATAGCCCTTGTGATTTTTTTGACATATTAACTTCTCAGTATGTCCGTTTCAACAATTTTTGGTTCACCACACTTCTTCCTAGCTACTTTTTTTTTTTTTTGGAATAAATTCTTCTTTACCACCTGATTTATAGTAGGTATTTGGTTCACATTACCGATCCTTTCCAATTCCCTTGGAGATTCATTTGTAGAGTTGTTGCTTTTCAAAGATGTAATGTTAGAGACCATGAACCATTTTCAAATTTATGTTGTGCTTAATTTTTTGAATTTAAATATTAATCACCAAGTATCTGTGTTGTAAGAGCAAATTCAAACCCCCCCCCAAAAAAAAAAAAAAACAAAAAAGGGGTAATACCCTAAGAGGAGTTCGTACAAAAATGTGAGAGAGCTTTCAGTGAGACGGTCTTATATGTCTAGTGGTAGGACCTACAATATTGTCATCCCTTCTGTGACCTACAAAATTTCCAAAATCTAAATTTGACAAATTCTCTAGCCATTACCAGTAAAATTTCTTCCTCCAATTGCAGGTGCTTTTGGATTATTTGTGAATAGTCACCAGTGAAGGACTTGTACAAAAGGAATAATTCAAAATGCATCAAGAGTTACCCAAATCCATGGCTGGCGTACCCTTTCAAAAGCAATATCTCATAATGTTAAAGATCCAATCATCCTTCCTGTCACCGGAAAGCTTAACCTTCGGTGACAGCTTTACCGTCTTAGTATATGCCAAGGAATTGTTAACCACACCCTCTGAATCCGATTAATATTTTTTGCCAGTCAGTCATATACTCCTTCACAACCCTCGCACCTAGCCAGAATCTTGTTCTAGATCCCAACATCACTTGTCTCCACTATGAACCTCCAACTCTGAAAGAGAAATGATTTGGGAATTTCTAGTGGCCAGAGATCCATCAAAAACCAAAGAATTTCCTTTTTGGTCGACATTTGCACGGATGATTGGCAGTATGAAGTATATGCAACAGAGACAAGAATTAAAAAAAAACTAGAAAGAATAGGATATCAATTCGTCGGTCAGAGAAGAGAAGTCGCATAACGTGGCGAGAGAGATTAAGATTAAGTTGATTTTTAATTATTCTTTATTATTACTATAATAATAATAATTGCTTAATTGAATTAAAGTCTCAGTTGGATTAAATGTCTACTTGTCATTTATTTAGTAGACGATCTTACCACTGAACATATAGGACCGTCCTATTAAGACTCTCTCCAAAAATGTGGGTATCTTTCAAAGTGACCCTTCTCGCTTTCACCAATAATTGAAATCTTTTTAACATAGAAATAACCATTTGTTAACCAGATGTTGTCACCTAAACAAAATTCAAAATGTAAGCAACAATTTTTTTTTATAGAATAAACAGCAATTAAATAATTGCACTCCAATTGTAATAATAAATAAATATTATTGCACTCCATTATCATACGTTGCAAAGAAAGGGCATTGTAAACGTCTATTAGACCATCTCCAACCACAATACCAAAACCCCAAAAATCCCAAAATTTGATCCTTTTTGCTCTCCAACCGTAGACAAAAAATTGGTCCCTCCCCCCTATTTGAACAATAACAGACCAAATCTGGTCTGGTACTATGGACCACCCCATTTCTTTGAAGTCACAAAATATTTACAATATTACCATTCAATTATTACGAAATTGCCATGAAATGAATTTGTAAGTTTCTGCCGAATTTTGAAAGCAATTTTTTGTGCTTTTTTTTTTTTACATTTCTTTATTTTCTAATTTTTCTTTTTTTAGGTTCTCATTTAATTTTTGTTGACAAAGTTATTTTTTTAATTTTTTTTAGGTTCTCTTTTATCCCAGTTGAATGCACGATTTAATTTATAATTTGGCGGTTTATTTTGATTTTCAACTTTCGAAAGTATCGAATTACATTGGTAAAATATTTTATAGAATTTTAATTAATTACAAAATATTGGATAAAATAATTTGTTACAAAAAAAAATGAATTATAAAATATTGGAATTCAAATTTGGGATGAATTTGGTCATTTTGGTTGGAGACCGGACTAAAAAATTGGGTAATAGTTGGATCATTTTTTTAGCGAAATAGTCTATTTGGTCTTCTTTGGGTTGAAGATGCCTTTAGGCACCCCCCCTTTTTTTTTTTTTTTTTAAAGGTTTTTATCGGTGGGAGATCACGTGACTTAAAATTACAAACTCCCGCCAATAATCATTTAATACCACCCCGTATTATTCCTTACTCATCAATCTTCATATATGTATGTATACCAGTTTTTCCTTCGTAATATATGTATGTATACCAGTCTTTCCTTCGTAAATGAAGCATTTTTACGTTCGAGTAGTAGTAATTCTCAATTTGGAGAGGATGGTGACTTCTTCACTGAGTAGATCTAAAGGCCAACAAGAACCCAAATGTGAAATGTCCTCTTTCTGAGAAACGCACAGCAGGGCCTTCTGTAAATGTGAACAATAAACCTCGATTCTCCACCGCCCGTGCCGGTGCCGGTGCCGCTACCTCTGTAGCCGTTCCACCAAGTCCGAAACGGGGTGACCCAATCCCGCTCCCGAGAAAACAAATTGAAGAACTAACCCCAGAAGAAAGTTTTTCTGATGGAACTGAGGATGAATTTGAGGACGGAACTGAAGGGGAAGAAGAGGAGAGGAGAAGTCTGGACAAGAAGAAGTGAAAACGAACGGTCAGATTTCCTTGATTTTACCCAAAGCTTTGCTTGATAAATTGCACCAACTGTTTCTATCAGGTTTTCTTTCCCCCCCCCCTCTCATCTTCTCTATAATTGTTTGAGCAATTCTCTCTGTTTCTATGATTTTCATTTTTTTTCCATTTAATATTTACTCCATTCTGTGCTCTATGCTTACAGCTTACTTGCAAGTTGCAACCATAATTATCAAGTAAATATATTATAAAAATTGAACTCAATAGTTTGAACAATTATTATCAGGGCTTATAGGCATTTGTGAGGTAGACATCTGTGTGATTTTGTAGAGGAATTTATAAAGCCAATGCAAGCATGTGATTTTCAGAAATAAGAATGCCACACAAAAAGATCTGATCTTTTCCATTCTCGATTTTAAGTCAGTGCATAAATGGGCATACAGCATGCTCATCATGCAGCTTGCAGGGGGGCAGAAAATGTAGGATTTGATTAAGCACATTGGGGGAGATCGTAATCATTGGAGTTGTACCGTAAAGAACATTACTTTGGGTTATAGCAAGCTTATTTTGTTGAGCAAAAAGCAAGAGCAAGCCATTCTTTACGATGTAGATGAAGCTGATGTAGTATTTGTCCTGAATCACTATCTGAAGCCTCACGGAAGTTTTGTCAACCTTGTTTATTGCACAGCGCGAACTTCAGAAAAGAGAAGGTTCTCTTATCAGCTCATATTAGATAAGGAAGAGACACAACTGGAATTTCGATCAGTTGCAGAGAATGTAACCCAATTTGCTACAAGTAAATTTGTCAAAACACGTCTTCATCATTTTTCTATACAGTCGGGCGTAGCCAGGAATTATAGGAGGGGGAGCCGAAACTTGACAATTCATAGTTGAAATACTAAAAATAATTTTAAAAAAAAATTTAAAGAGTAAAAAAAGAGATTTTTTCGAAAACGGGGGCCGAGGATCGGGGTGGCCACCCTTAGCTACGCCCTGTACAGAAGCAATGTTGATTAAGGGCCTATGCAATTGTGGATATTTGGAATTAACTTGTTCTGCTTTTGTAATATATCTGATTCATGCTTCAGCTTACTGCTCTAATGCATTGTTCAAGTTGTGAGAATGCCTTCATGGTTGCTTTAGATAAACTTGTCTTCCCATGTTTCTCTTATGTTACTCTTTTGTGCTAATTTTTTCCCTTTTTTTGGGCCATCAGGCCCATCACTAAACACAAAACTGTATTTAGAAATAATTTCAAAAACACTGTATTTTTCAAACATTAGAAGGATTTTTTTTTTTTTTGGTTTCCTCTCTAAAGACGCATTGAACTTGTGTGTAATATGTCTTATGTGTATGGGCTATCCCGTGGCCTGTCTTGCTTCGTATTTAATGTGAGGATAAAAAGTGATTAAAAGTAGGTAATAGTTTTTACAGTTTCGTCTGCAACGGTGATTTCTACGCCGACCAAGAAGAAAAGATGGGAAGGTTTTCGGTGAGCAAATCAAAAGGCGTACAAGACCATGATCCCAACAACAAATGGCCAGTTTACGGCAAACGCAATACCACTCCGAGGAAAGCAACCGGGGCTTCTGTAAAGAAACCTCGCTTCTACACCACCGGCGGCGCCTCCACCTCCACCGCCCCTCGACCGCAATCAAAACCGATTGAGGTGACTTATTCTGACTCTGACCCAGGCTCTGATTCTGAAGAAGAAGACGAAGAGAAAAGAGATAAACCGATTAGGGTGACTTCTGAGTCTAGTTCTGATTCTGAAGAAGAAGACGATGAGAAAAGAGATAAACAGATCAGCTCTAGTTCTGAATCTGATTCTGTAGAAGAGGACGAAGAGAAAAGAGATAAACAGAGTAGGGTGACTTTATCGGACTCTGACCTCCTGGATTGCCCAATTTGTCTCGAACCCCTTAACTTTCCCGTATATCAGGTTTTCAATTTCCCCCCATTTCTCTTTTCTTCAGTGTGCAAGTGCCTTAATTCTGTGCTTAATGGTGACTCACAATATCATCATACATGCTTTGGAGCTTTGTCACAAAGATAACTGATTTGTTCCTTTTTATTGATTATAATCCAGTGCAAGAATGGGCATATTGCATGCTCTTCCTGTTGCAGTAAAATGAAAAACAAATGTGGGAATTGCTCTTTACAGATTGGGCAGATTCGTTGCAGAGCAATTGAAAAGATTGTAGAATCCAGCAAAATCTCATGTGCATATGCATCCAATGGGTGCAAAGAGACAATGCCTTACTGCAAAAAATCTGCTCACGAGAAGACGTGCCATTATGCGCAACAAAAGTGCCCCCTTCTTGGGTGTGAATATGTTAGCTCGCACACTGGCTTGATCAAGCACATTGCGGCAAATCATCCAGATTGTTCAAAGAAATTTGCTTATGGTCTCGACATCTTGGTTTCTTTGAACCCAAATCAAAAGCAAATTGTTCTTCACACAATGTATGAAGATGCCGTTTTTGTCCTCAATCGTTCCATTGATGATCCTCTTGGAAGTTTCGTAAATGTCGTTTGTTGCACTGGGCGAGCTTCAGAAAAGAGAAGATTCTCTTATCAGCTTAGTTTACAAGATGGAGAGATGCCGCTCAAACTAGAGTCAGTTGCAGAGAATGTGACCCACTGGAATGCAAGTAGTTTGATGAAGAAAATTCATTTTATACCCAAAGATTTTGTTGGTTCTACTGGGCAAATCAAATTGAAAGTTCTCATACGGAGACCCCTTTGATCGCTTTCTCGTGGTATCATTTGACTTGCACATCAATTTAGTGCTTTACTAATCTGTAACCAAGTGTTCCTTCTGTAGATTCTTTGAACTTTAACTTGCTGATCTACTTTTGAAATGGAAAAGGAGCTGATCTACTTTTGACTTCAGTTTTTACTAGCTTTAGAGAAGAACATGTTATGTTTATGTTTATCACCTTATAGCAAGAGATGGCGAGACTAGATTCAATTTTTCTATGGAGTCAACACGGTTCTGTATACACACAACTGCGTGCTTATATGTCTGGGGAAAAATAAATAATGTGCATAGGGGAAAAGGATAAAGGGAAAAAAGTACTCTTGAATGACGTAAAGGATTGGCCATCATTGATTTAACATTCGAATTATAAGCATTCATGATCTCCATTGCCTGTAACTATGATTGTCAATGTGTAAGGACCTCTCTATACTTTGGCTTACCTTACTGCACTGCTAAAGTTTATAATAATGTGCAAGAAATTTTTCATGTGAAATCAAACTTTTATGATTAGATCATATGGATGAAAGTCTAATTAGATCATATGCATGATTACATTGATCTCACCTCTTTTAACTGCTTTTGCATTTCTATGTACACTAGTAACTAGTAATAAGCAGGTGCATATTACGTGAATGATAAATGATATACTATCTATTTTAGCACTAACTCTGAATCTTCTATACATGATATGTGAAACCAATTGAAATTTTGAAGTAGATGTATTAATTAATTAATTAATTAAAAAAATAAATAAAGAGTTTATGCTAAAGATTTTGACATTTGAAGTTATAGACATTAATGGTAGCAATAGTTTATTTACAGCAGTAATCACTAGATTTTTAAGTTCTATATATATATATATATATATTTATATAAAGACTTAAGTCTCTGGTTATTTTTCTCCCCGCCTAAAATGGGCAGCATAAAGGAACTGCTGACGTCATTTTTCTTCTTTTTTTTTAAATTTTTTTTTACTTTAATTGAATTTTTACTCGTACATTTCTGAATATCTTTCAAGTCCATATTTATTGTGTTTGATTTTTTTAAAGGGACTTGTGTTTGATTTGTAGTGATATGCATTGCCGATTTTGTTTTATTTTTTTTGGATTATTTCAACAATAATTTTTTTTTGCATGAACTTCATCAATAATTTTGAGTTAATAGTTTTGTTTAAATTTTCTGCATCAAAAAAATAATATTTTGAATTCTCCTATTGATATTCATCGCCTCGATTCTCAAGTGCCGTAATTAAAATTGATATTCCTTTAACTTTCCATTTTTTCCTATTTTTCATTGGAGTAAAAAAATCATGTTCATTCAAGAAAATCAGTTTATTTACCATTCTAAAAGGTATTGATTCCCAAATTGCTAGAACACAAAAATGGTGGCTTGGGACATAAAATCCATATTTGGAGAAGTAGGCAAGATATAATATTTGAATTATGCGCTATTCAATGGGTATTCATGTGAGGACATAATGCTAAAGTTTCACTCAAGTTTTAAAGTATTCATTCATTTCTCACATGACTGATTTTGGAAGATGAAAATTCCTTTATTTATGATAGCATGGATGGACTTCTATTCAAATTCTATGGATATATATAATATACATATTGTAACTTTGCTATCTTGATTCGTAAAATATACATCATAGGTACAATTTTTGTTCAAATGCCAGACGTTTGGCGGCATTATGCCACCAAATGTCTGGAGTGTGAATGGAATTCTCATGGATACCTCGCCTTTTTTTTCATCTAAAGAAAACATATCGCCTTGAAAATCAAGTCCGAGATGCAATTTTATTGCATAAAAGAAAAAAAAAATTACAAACGAAGGAAGGGGGACACATGAGCCTTACCTTCCAATCAAAATTACATCCAATTGTATCAATGGTCTAACCAATGAAATGCATAAATGCAATGTGGAGTACTACTCCATCTACACAAAATCATAAATGAGTAATCTCCCTTCATAGGTACCCTGCTTAGAATTTGGATACATTTATTTTGGATTTTGTATTTCTGTGCAACGCACATGTAAGAGATTAGTATATGAGAATATAAATTTGTTTAGTATTTCAATGTTCACATTTTCAGTGATGGTGAGTATTTTATGTATATTGCTTTTAACAAGATATCTGATGGGTAAATTTCACAAAAAGTCCCCAATCTTTGTGTTTTGTCTTAGCTGGGTCATCAATCTTTTTTTTCACCCTCGTGAGTCCCTAATTTTTCAAAAACTCACATGGAAGGTCCTTGATGTCGGATTCCGTCAAAATAGGCCCTTAACCAATATTTTATGTGTCATATGACTTTTCTAACAAAGGGTAATTTTGCACTTTAGTAAAATTGATTAACTGAAAAAATGTTAATAAAATTATATGTATAACTATTCCCAAGAGGTAGCTTCTTCTGCGATCTTCATAAACAAAAGAGTCTTGGGAACTTCTAGAGAAAACCCTTCCTTCCAAAGCCATCTTGCCGGTGACTTTCAACAGCTCTCACCGGCATCTCAGTAAAGGCATATACACATCATCCAGAGAGGACGACATTCGAACTCAATGGAGAGTCTAAAATCCTACATGAGTACAGTAGGTTAATTGATGGATGCAACTTCATTTTTTCCCATATAAAGCCATTATAATAGGCACGCCTTGTTGTGGACCTTCTCTTGTGCCATAAAGATCTCACCTTGCAAGCCTTTTTTGACAGAGAAAGACACAACTCACTTTACAGTGATGTTGCATCCAACAAAGTGCTTTTGTTATTTGCTTGTAGAAGTATGATTTTAGGTTGTTCTCAAAGTATGCAGAATTTACTCTAGCACGATATTTCCTTCAAAACTACCTCTCATCCTTTTTAAGTTCTGTGTTTTTCTTTTTCATTTTTTGACAATTTTATTAGCAAATTTGGGTTGTATAAATCTTTGATGAAAATGGGTTTTGAGAAAAATCTTATATCTTTTTCCCCTTTTCAGGTTGTTGATGTTCATCCATTTTAATTTAGAAATGTATGGGATTATTCCTTTGAATCCAAATAGACCAAAAAATGGAGATGTGTCACCATTGACATGGGAAGTCATAGAATTCTAGTAGGACTCATTCCATGCATTTGAAAAAGGTTTCACACATTCCGGCCCCAGTCCATATACAAAAGTGTTGACAACCACATGACCCATCAAAAATGAGATTTGGAAGAAAGACCAAATCAATTCAATTGAAGTGCTAAAAGTACCCTTTGGCCAAAAAGTCACGTGATGTGCAAAACCTCAGTTAACGGTTTAATTGGATGAAATCCATCATCAAGGACCTTCCATGTGACTTTCTAAAAGGTTGGGGACTCAGGAGGGCAGAAAAAAAGGTTGGGGACCCAGGAGGGAGAAAAAAAGGTTGGGGACCTACTCAATAAAAAAGCAAAGGTCGGGGACGTTTTATGAAATTTACCCTATTGAGATTGATTGTTTACTGAATTTTGCATTATTCATTATAGAGTGAATGACTATCATACATCTGAAACCCTAAAAGTCGTATGTTAGTTTCTTGCCTCGCACCCAAGTCTATTGCTTGTACACCAAGTTTGCTTGGACAACACTCTCATGTATATTATATAAATAGTCATTATATGATGTGGATTGAATATAAAAATTTCTTAGTTTTTTCTCTTTAACTTTTTTCAATCTTTATTATTTACTTTCTAGTTTATAACAGAAACCATATTTTTGTAAATTAACCATTTTTATTTGTTATGTATTCTGTTGGTATTTTTAAACTTTAATTGACCGAAATGATTCATGCGATAATCTTTTAGTAATGGATAAATTTATGGGCAATTATATTCTAACCATGAATTTTTATTCATATACCACATTATAAATACACCACACCATGACACTTAATAAGTGCACCACTGTCAGTTTACACGTATGAAAGTAAAATTAATTATTCATAATCAATATGAAATCAAGTCAAAGATTTATATATATATATATATATATATTTAAGATATTATCTAATTACGTAATCTTTTCCACTATATATTATATTCCTATCTCGAAAAATATATATATTGAATCTTATATCGAAGCTCTCATGCAAGCATTAATACGAGTTAATTTACGAGATCAAACTAGCTATGTATGTTCATATATAGACTTAAAAAACTATCTCTCAAATTTTCTTTAACAAACTATCTCCTAAACTTAATTTAATGGAATCCTACACCATCTATAACTTCTAAAATTAGATATATTTTATTTATATGATCTACTTTTAAAATTAAAATAAAACTAATTAATAAATATTCTAACCTTTATGATTAGTCAATTAAATTTTTAGAGATTTTCAAAAAACTTCTAAGTGCAATCAATTCAGTCCCACAAAAACTGGCATTTTATTTTAAAATTGGAACAAAATTTATTTATTTTTTTATTTCAATCATATGTTCTTAATATTATAAATGAATTTAATTAACCACAATATATACAAATACTCTTAACAAAATTTTTAGTAATTTTAAAATTATTTTCTTTCCATAAAAAAAAATTATGCAGTTGACGATTTTGATTCACTAATTTTCTTAGGTTACAACTACTTACAACATTTATTAATATATATATAAGGATAGTTATATCTACACTACTCCTTTTACTAACCACACCACTAGATAAATATACCACCATCAAAGTGTATTTTTTATAAACACACTACATTTAGTTTATGAATCTACCCTAAATTTTAAAAGTAAAATAAATTACAAACAAAAAAACAGAGAAAAAAATCTACACCACATCCTCCTTCATCTTCTACATTTTCCTATATTTTCTCTCTCCTAAATCTTCCACCCAATAGAGATCTCTCGCATAGACACAAAAACATAAGGATCCTTAGAATTTAATAGATTTCATTTGTTCCTAGATATTATTATGCAAATAAATAAATAAAAATAAAAATAGAAGAATTGGGAAAAAAATGATTTCAGAAGATATTGTTCATTGTTTCAAGAATTCTAAACAATGGAAAAGATATGTTTGGGAAAAATTTAGTTTGTGGTGAAATTAAATTGGAGGGGAGAAAAGGAAGGAAGAAGACGATATGGATTAAAATCAAAGCGCTTGAATCTAAAGATACTAATTCAAAAAACCTGAATCATGAAACATAAAAAAAGTTAAATATATAAAGGCGATTTTCCCCTGATGTTTGTGCTATGCGTAGGAACATTACATATGAACATTGATATCGAATTCGATTCAATTTCAATAGTATTTGTATGTTTCTTGTATAAATTTTTCAAACATAAAACCCTTTTTTGTTTTCAAGTTTTCAACTGTGATGTAGAACAAAAATAAATTAGTTCGTAAAAAAAAGAATTAAATTAGGGCTTTTAGGTCATTTAGTCATTGACTTTTTTAATAAATAAGAATAAAAATTAAAATAGTAGTGTATTTAGTAAAAAATGTGGTGTAGATATAACCACCCTAAATATAAAATATACTCGAAAAGAAAAAAAACAAATGAATTATTCATTATTGTTTTATTAGTCTATAAATTTGCTTATTAAATTAAGATATTAAAATTAAAAATAAAATTTTGAAATTTTAGAAAAAAGTTGAAATCATTCATTGGGAAACTACCGAAAAGTATGTTATACTAAACTTGAACTTTTAAAAAAAAAATAATTTAAAAGTTAAAGTTGTGGAGTCATAATTGTAAATTAAAATTGTAATAAGAATTGTTAAACAGAAATAAAAAAATTATTAAAAAGAAATAAAATTAAGAGCTTGTTTAATGCTCTTTATTTTACCAATTTATAATCTTGCTCTAAAAGGAAGTAAATGAGCGAGAATACATAGTGAGGGAATTACTTAGGTGAATCTCATCTACACGGTACAATCAAATTTAACTTTGACATGACGTTGACAAGACAACTTTCTTCAATTATTATTTTTCAATAAAATAAATACCTTACAAGTTTCTTTCTAGGCGGCTATCCAAGATACTAAACATTAAGTATAATTCATTTTTGAGACGATAAAGTGCTATTGTCTCTTCAATTATGGAGCTTTTTGGGTTACTTTTTCTTGGTGTCACATGGACGTTGAAAGTGGACTGTCTAGGAGTATTGGAGATGCTCTTATATATAGACACCAATGTCCCTGGAACAAAATCAGACCCAGTGCCCCCTTGGTGTGCCAGGAGTAATTTGTTGAACTGTTGGAGTAACTTGTGGTTATTATCTCAGAAGAGTAATTTGTTCAAGTAGCCAGTTGAAGAAACAACCAATGTCTAGGAACAAACAAACTGCACATCAGAAGAAAGTAAAACATGCAGAATGTCTGTCTGCTGTAAAGAATAAAAAATTGTCATCCTGGTCAAATCATATCCCTTTCTCTCTCTGCACAATGCATATATGTAGAGATCTACTGACACACAAGTCTGATTTGTTTTGAGGCCTAGCGGGAGGGTCATGTGGTTGTTTTGCAGTGTTCAGGTACTGGTACTTCACTTAAGAACTATTTGAACGGCCAAGGAAAACACCAAAAAGGGTAAGAAAATCACTAGAAATTCCATTCTCTACTTTCCCAGTAAGTGACCAAAGTAACCACACTGAAAAATGTCCGGGGAGATTTTTGAGTTCGTAATGATAAAAGTGCAGTGATTGTTCCTTCCTTTTCATCTATACTTCTGTTCTCTAGTTTTTCAATTTCCATTTAATCTACTTCTTTCTGTATGTCCTTTTCAATTGCATGCACTTGTTTTGCAGACACACGTTCTCAAGGTTCATGTTCATTGTCATGGCTGTGTGCATCAGGTGAAGAAACTTCTTCGCAGAATCGAAGGTAATAACTCCCCCAGAACACCTTTCTTCTGGTCGTTTTCATCGCTAATATGTTCCTGTAATTAGATGTCTTAATGGTCCTTACTCCTATTGAAGACAATGGTGTTCTATGGTGTAGCAAGAAGCTTGAACAGGCATTTTTTATATAAATATAATTTAAACTAGAGGAAATCAATAAAAAAATTTGGCTGGTATACCCTTCCTGTCCAACATATCCTGGGAAGAAACCAAGTGCTTAGACAGACTACAGAGAGATGTTGAGACCGGGGATCAAAAAATTAGTTTCCTAAGGACCATTTTTAATTTGGGATCAAGGGAGTAAAACATGTATTTTACATTTTTACTTGTATTCTGTATTCCGGTTGAATTTCATCTCAGGTGTTTATGAAGTGACAATAGATGCTGAAGAGCAGAAGGTAACAGTAACAGGAAATATTGATAGTTCAATGCTGATTACAAGGCTGGCTAAATCCGGGAAACATGCGGAGCTTTGGCCATCAAACCCCAGTGAGAACCAAGAACTAATCAACTGGCCCGAGGATGACAAGGGCCTTGATCAAATGCAAAATCCAATAGCGAGTTCATATTTCTTCAACCCTCAGCCTCTGCTAGTCCCTCCACTTAATGAGGAAACTGATCAGCAGGGCATTGAGAAATATCTAAATCCGGGATTGGAAACAGAGTTTCTATCAGGTGAGAGAGAAAAAAATTCTGGGGAGATGTATCATGAGATTTTAGATTGGGATAACAATATTGTGAATGATGCAGGCAACGCAGAAGGTAAAATAAGTTCTGGGACTGGGACAAGTATTCGAGGTCAGAACCTAGGTTTTGCTGCAATGGAAGGCCAGGAAATTTCCCAACTACAAAATCTCTGTACAGGAATCGCTGGATCTGGATATCGCTATCCATCACCCTATCCAGCACCAATGCTGATTAACAACATGCAAGGACAGTGGTATAACCAGCCTTATCCAGCATTGATCCTTCGCCAACATGCCGGAATGCATTTCCATGAGTAACAATGATGGAAGATGCCTACTCACCAATTCAAAAGGAAGTAGCACGCATTTAAATTACCGTTCCTGATATACTTACGTTGATGGATATGTGATGTGGATAGAGTTCAGCAGTGTGGATAGAGTTCAGCAGTCAGGTTAAGTATGATTAAAAATTGCTCTTAAAACTTCTTTTAATAAGATAAGGTTAGCATTTATATTCTACTAATTTGTATTATTAGAAAATGAGAAACATCACATTCCCAAAGACCATCATCAGCAAGTTTTAGCCTCAAATATCAAGAGATATACTGTCATTCTGTCGTGATGCCACGGGATGGAAGGATGAATATTTGGTTTAGCTGCACCATATTGGCTGGTGGGTTTCCTAATGGAAACATTTCAGTGTTCCCACCTCAAATTATATACATAAAGCAGATTAATTAATGTTTAATGTTTAAACACATATCCCTTGCTGAAGAAAGACATGAATAAGTAAACAGATGTAAGAAGCAAACAAAATGACATTTTTATACACAGAGCAAGAGTGCAAGCTGATGACATGAACATTATTTAAGGCATATGAAGGTAGTTCTTAAGGATTAGAGATTACAGATTTTCTCTGTATACTCACAGAACGAGCCGCAAGTCAGACTACCGCTTTTGCGCTTTCCTACGTCTTGACTGAGTCTTCTGCCATTTCTTTCGAGGAACAAGTTTACTCTTTGGCTTTAACTTCAACTCTGGTGAGAACTTATACTTTGGATCCCTCATGCGAGCTTGAATGTCCTTAAAGAACTGAATGTTCAATTTCTTTGGCCCACCTTGCCTAAGCTCCTCATATTCTGGTCCCGAGACAATATTTTCAAAAGCTCCAATAAGAATGTCCAAGTCACTCATGACTTCCCAAACATTGATGTACCGCCCATCTGGTCCTTTCTTCAATTTCTTGAGGGCATTCTGAACTGCAAGTTTTCGGGCCTGCTTTCGGGGGATAATTCTTCCGGCTCCTGCTCATCCTTTAGTGCCTCTGCAAGTGTTCTATATTTTGGTTTTTCTTCAAATTCAAACAGTTTATCTATATGTTCATCACTCCTCTCATTTGGGATGGGTTCTGTAGGAATATCACCGTCATCATCTCCTTCGTCGCCAGTCCACAATGTCTTCTCCTCATCGCTTTCAGACCACACGCTATTCAACTCATCACTATCATCAGCATCAATGCGGTCAGAGCGCTCTTTAGCCCGCTGCTTTGCTTTCTTGATTTCCTTTTTAAGCTCACTGTGACTACAACTATCTGTCTCACTCTCATCTTCACTTCCCGTCCAGAGATGATCCTCTTCATCATCCATTTGTTTTGCCCACTCTTTTCTGAACTCCTTAGCTGATGTTGGAATTTTACCGCCAAATAGGTCATAACTTGAACGCCTGTCACGAGCATACCATTGTGATGCTGCAATCAAACATTTCAAAAGCACTAAGCAAAGATGGAAAAAACAGACCAAACTTAAGAAAGAACAAAAGGTTCATCATACCACATTCCATAAAGCTTATAGAAAAAAGATAATACTTGCTCATCATCTTTGAGTACTTAGAACAAACAGATTGTCTGCCAGGTTTTATAAGGAAAAATTAACTTACCATGCGATATGGAACGAGCGCAGCCAAGAAATCGGCAGTATCTCGACGTGATATCAGGAAGCGGTGGCTGTCTGAAAGGTGCGACACGATGTTGCGTGTGGGTTTTTGTGATGCTGAAAATAAACGAAAAATTGGAAAGGCGCCTTGCCATTTCCCATGCAACTATTGTTGGGTTGAAGCAGGAGGACTCAAGCTAATAGACAGAAGACGTTTATATTGATTCCTGCGTAAAATTCGTCTTTTGATTCCAGAAAAAGAAGATATACAAACTCCACTATACGAAAGCTCAAAACTTTGTATCAAAATTTGAATTGATTCCTGTATCTTATTGCCTCAAAATTTTGAGCACGAAAATAACAAGTCACCAAAAAAATAAATAAAATAAAATAAAAATAGAGGAGGTACAAATTTTGTTGTGCTAATATTTGCCCTTCTTCATTCTCTAGCGTACTGGAATTAATGTTCCCAAGTCGGCGTTAATATCAATTTCTTGAACTAACGTGTACATATTTCATTTAATTAGATTAAACATATACGCACAGAAATATCGTGTTAAAACCACTTGATTAAATTTATATGATCTATGTCTTCAACAGCTTGTGAATGCAGAATTTCTGTCCACTCCAATTAAATTTGATTGGTAAATTCTCAATGCCAATGACGAATTATGAACAATTCAATTCCAGTATAACACATTGTAAGTCGACTGTTGGTAAATAAAGTTCCTACAAGTGCATTACAAAATCCGGTAGCAGTTAGTCGGTTCTTTCACAGTGCTGATGCCGTTGTGTACAGAAGATTCAAATCCGGCTGCTGAAGTACACAAACTGAATAAATGTCTCGTAAAACAAGATTGTTGTTTTGCTCATTGTGGGTAACAGCGGGGAAAGGATTTCGTTCACACTGCATTCTGTATTCATGCAGTCGCTGAATCGTCCAACATTTCAACCACGGGAGCATACTGCAGAAGTTGATATATTAGATCATGGAAAATGCTAGAAGTAAAAACCCATTAAAAGATGAACAGCTATACAGAACACAAACCTCATCATCATCTTCAAAGTACATTTCACCATTTTCCTGAAATTGCCATCCTAAGGAATACTCGATCAGCTCTTTCAGTTTTCTTGTCTTCCAAACGCAAAAAGGCAAAATCTCATTCTCCCATGGAGTTCCAAAAACAAAACAAAACAAAAAAAAGGGGGGGGGTATGTTCTTCAATACTTGCAACCTTTTCAGTTTACGGTCGAAAAGCTAGTCTTCAACAGAAAAACTGGAATAGTTTATGTGCTGCTGATTTTGGCTACCATTTTATTACCAGAATATCTAGGAGATGGATAACAGAGCTTTGAAGTGTATGGGCCATTAAACAATGAGTAATCATAGATTTCATCCCTTCGGTTAATAATGATCGAACATCTACCTGTTCAAGGCAAATTTTAAAAGAAAATGGTCTAGAACATACCCATGTCAGAAGGTCTCCATCAATAACCGGAGCTTCAAGTACCAATTGAAAGAAATCCTGATATTGAAAAAAAAAAAAGGAAACAAAAGAATTTCAAACTTTAAGAACAATGGCTAACATTCTGTACAACCAAACATCATTCTTAAGTAATCTGTATATTTCAGTTTATTTTGCAGAAGAAAGGAGCTTAAAAAATGTCATATGGTCTACATGCTTCCATTGTTTATGAGGAAGAAAATTTCTTCAAGCATATCTGACAACCCAACTAAGAAGATCTAGATATTGAAGAATGCTTTACTGAAACAGACTTGGTTCTATAACTCTCCTATAGCATGATATTAACTGCCAATTGATGAGCATATAAAACTTAAAAGTCATCTAGTTCACATCATTACCTTACAAAGGCGGTGAGAAAACTATCAGAAGATAGCCAAGACTCATCCAACATTGCTGTCACTCCTTTGCTGGCTGCAACGGTATCCTTGCGATCCTTTTGAAATCCATACTTTAGCTGATGATATATGACTATAATGAACTGTGAAAACATGAGTTCAGAAATCAGTATTCAAGAGGTTAATATCTTGATGTTCATCTTCTGTATCAAAATAGATTTTACAATTAAAGAAAGCAGGATGGAAGAACTTTAAAGACTAGCACAGCACAAGAAAATAGAAATAGTTTCAATGTAACAAAGTCAAGTGTCATATAACTAAGAGTTGCTAAGATGAGTGCTTAGAAACTCAAGCAACAGAAATGGGGTTTAGAAGTTACCTTTGTGTATAGGCGACTCCTGGTATGAAGAGGCTGTAACCAAAGGAATATATAAGTGAGGATCTTCATAGAAAATCAAAGATCTTATCCTACTTCAACAATTCTACTGAAGATCTTCAAAGGGTTTTTAAGAGGTTCCCAACTTACATGAGAAATTTCAACTTTTGAAACAAGAAGTTTTCATGCTGAAAATAGTAGTGTGTTTTAATTAATGTTCACGTCTTCTACATGTCCCTTCACAATTACAAAGGCTTCAGACAATAAAAGATAAAGTCATCACATGGACATGCAAAAGGGCAAGAGGATAGACTATTCTTTTTGTATGCATTAATCAATGGTTTGGAGCACATTAGAATGAACAGTTATGGGGGGAAAAAGCATACACTTGTGCAACACGGGAACCAGAGTTCCTTGAGAAAACCACATTCCCCCAATGTCATATCAGGTCAAATGGTCAAGGAGACCAGTTCATCAGAATGAAAAATGAAAAAGAGTGCACACAAGCAAATTTAACTATTTATTATGCTGCTTCTTTTTGGAAAAAATTGCTACCACAAGCTAAGACCCAGTATCAATCGTTTGCACAAACCTATGATTGTCGCGACAGATCATGTTTAGTGGTTCAGAGTTCCATGTGATTAATTCTGCATGCTATAGTACCACATTAATGCCTCCGAATATAGACTCCAAAACCAATGTCAATCCTTAAAATAGGATAATGAATCCATTTAATCAAAATTATAACCATGTCCAAAATCACAAATACTCAATGTCCAAACTACCTTAGGATTACCAAATCTGCAGTTCTGTACAATACTATTTGCATAAAACTGGTTACTAGAATATCATTCTAACCAGGATGATAATACTTGGGTTTTCTCTTCTTTTTAATCTACATACTGCAGAATCTATATAAATTTACTTACAGCCTCTGTACATCCAAATAAGAGACTAATTAATTGCTTCCACTGCATAAATGCTTGAAGTGATTGTCCCATCTGCAAAGTTTTTCATGAACTAAATAAGTGAAATGACAGAGCAAAGTCTAACTTTAGGGTTGTGTTAGCTGTGTATTCATATTCTAAAATATGTGTGAATTCTTATGGATGGCATTTTGAATACAGCTTACCAAAAATGCAATGAATGCAAATTGCAACTCTCCTAGAAGTAAATCTTCGTTGCCGTCAAATGCTTTTGTCAATATGCTTTCCAATAGTTGTGTCTGGAAAAGATAAACGCAAACACTTCATAAACTAGAGCATCTAGAAGAAACTGTCAAACATTCAGATGTCTATAATCTAGTAATAAAAACTTGAAAGCAAATACCTTATCAAGATTCAATGTAGTGAGATCTTCACTCTGCATTCCTCTATGCTTAACAAAACGAGGAATAGCAGTGTAGTAACAACCTCTTCTTTGGGATTTTTGGGGCTTCTCTACTGGCTCCGAGAACTTGGAATTCTTTAACTGCTCATCCAAAGCTTTCTCCATTGCTGATTTGGGAATACTGCCAACCATCTCAGATTCACAAGAAATTGTAATTTCACCTCCAACAGGTCCTGTAAATTCACCAAGGCATTATGATTTTAGAAAGGGAAAAATGAGAAGGAACAGTGCCCAGAAAATATGAGTTAATAAACTTACTATCACAAAAGGTGCAGCAGCCTCTAAGAAATAGTAGTCAGTGATTCATACCCAAAAGGAAACTTGTTTTTCCCCTTTTTTCTGAATTGTCCATGAAAAGGATAGGTCATTATGAGTTCTATTCCGGGTAAGGAGAGGAAATTTAACCCTTCACTCCCAATGCATATACAATCACACATTAAAAAGCAATTGGTTTTTCCTCAAGCTTACTTTTATCATAAGCCATTTTGGCAAATCCTCAAGCATAAGCAGTCAATGCACAAACAGACATGAAAGCACAAGGATTAAACTGGCTTGTTCTGATATACATGGAAGCATGCACATCCAATACCCACGATGGAAATAGACAATACATTGAACTGTTCTTGCTCTGAAGTTAGGCTGGCATTTAGAGCTCCAGCACTCAACAGTCTAATGGCAGTGATATCCCCATGTTGCTAATTCCGATTACATTTATCAGTTATTAAATAATCTCCTTTGTTCTTCCAACTATTGGCCATGTTGTAGAATAGATGGTGACAAATGTATATACGCACAGCGGTCAGAGGTAACTTGTGATCAAACCGTAAGCTGAATGACCAACTAGTATCGACCAATATCATACAAACTTCTCATATGTCAATTGAGATGAATGAATCAACTTATTGCCAGAAAATATAATTATGGTGAAATTATATTATAATTTATTATGGTGAAGTTATCTTGTTATTGATTTCTAACAGCTCACTACCTATCAACTCACTCATTCCAGCTGATTACTTTAGCATCATTTTACACTTCACCACCGTATCCACTTGAATAGCTCTTATTAGTTAAGGTGGGAAATTGGACATTAGAAACTAAAGGATTGACAATCAACCCGTGGCAGAATCCTTGACTCTATTATGAACTTAGAGTAATAAATTGTATAAGAAAAAATATATATACGATTAAATAACAAATAAATTTCTTTTCAAAAAAAAAAAAAAAACGAAAAATAACAAATAAATTACTAACCAATGCGTTCAATGATATCCTTGGTGATATAGTTGGACAAGCATTTCCATTCCCCATAATGGGTCAGTTCGTACGGCCCAAGATTTTTATCAAATTCCAATCTTTTGACTGCGCCAGAGTATCTCTCTGCCTATATCAAAAGAAATAGAAAATCATTATAAACACAGATAGGAATGGAATTATTTGGACTTTAAACATGATGAATGCAGAAGTGCGTGACACATACAAAGTACTGAACTTGATATCATTATGTCATCATTACACTTGTCAGACGAGGTACATGCCTAGAAAATTGCCATATAAAGTCATAGGTAAGATCATTTATGTCTACAGAATTTATCTGCAACTGCAAGTAGCTTATTGAAATCAAACCAAAAATAGACAGGTCCTTTATTCTTTAAACATGCACGCATTAAGCAATGGAGTGTTTATCACCGCAATGTCATTAAGGTCCAAACAAGACGACAACAACCACAACCAAAAAAATAAATAAAAATAAAATAATAATAATTAAGTAAATAAATAATAAAGTAAACTAGCCTTGCAAATAAAATAATTAAAAAAGATATGCTTCATACAAACATGAAAAAACAAATCTTTTTCGTTGTAACTTCCTCAATTGAATTTGGTGAATAACTTCGTACATAGAAACTATTTGAGATCTGCATTAGCAAGCATTATCACTCGCAATCAGTACTAAAAAATTTAAGTTTTAGATGTCAACGGGATCCAGATTACAGCTAATTCAAGTCATAGCAGACTTGCATTCATTTGCTGTGTCTTTGAAAGTCAACAAGGAATCGGAACTCATACCTCCTCTTCACACAATCTGACGAAATGCTCTTCCTTTGGGTCCCATTTCCTAACAAAAACCTGTCACAGCACATACACATATCTAGCAAGTTAACCCTACACTGCACATATTACATCACATAAAGAAGGCAATTTGTCCACAATTTCACACACCAAACAAGTGGAGAAAAAAGGGTTAACATGGAAGCTGACTTAATCAAGAAAAATTTACTGAAGTGAACTCAATAGAGCTTCATCTCCTCCTATTTTGGGTCTACTACATATGTTTATCAAGGCAATATCCAAAATTCGACCACAAAGGTTCACACATACACTTCTTAGTTTTAGCTCTAACCTCTTCTTCTGAATTATATCCAAGACCAAGACTAACCCCATCACTTTTCCATACCAGGCATCTAGCTGCATTAATTTAATGTAACCAATGTACAAAACATCTCAATCTCTTCCAACAAAAGATAGATCTTAATGGAAAGTATTTTAACTAATACATGATAAATACTTATTCTACCTCATATTGTTTTCCTCACATCCGAGTTAACATTCTTACATCCACTGCACTTGTACTGAAAGGTGTCATCACATAGCTTCCGGCCAATTATTCCTTGCATTATTTCATCCAAAAAGGGAACACTTTAGCAAGACTGCTTGTTTGAATCCCAACCAAGGGTGCCCTCTTTGAATAGTTATTTTGTAAGTTTTCACCACCTCCTCCAGTTGCTCTTTGAACAGCAGAGGTAATATTAGCATAGGGCACAAACTTAAAATCATGGTTATATAACAACCTGACTTTCACACAACATGTTCATGAACCTTGAGAGGAAGATAATACCACAGCAGAGAAAGGGGAAATTATCTGAGAGAATAAGGATACGGGTTTGATTCCTGATATAAGAGGACTATAATGCTTATGCAAAATATGAAAGCATAAAAATGCATAACATGCATGTTTCCATCTTATGAGTGAGAACAAGAGAAACACAAAAGGGAATCAGGGAAAAACAAAAGGTAAATCAGGGAAGCTGTGAGGCGCTCATATACCTGTGAAGGGCTAGTATCAATAAAGAAACCAACAATTGGGGAAAATGAATTGCCTTCTCTGCAGAAGCATGTAAAAAGTATTAAACACTGACCACACAGTGATCAGAAACAACACTTTTATAGGTTTTTAGAAATAGTTAATTCCGTGAGAATGTTATTATTTATTCATCGTGGTCAATATCCAACCAATTGGAAGAATATTATAATTCGCACATCAAATTTCAAACACAACATATTCGTTTGCAGAAAAAAAAAAATTATTCTTCAGAACCGGGGGAATACTGACCTGTTGGATGAACTGTAGTAAACGAAGTGAACTCCGGGAGGAATCATCTTGATACCTTTAAAATATGGACCCGTAGAGAATATCTGCAAGGAAATTTTCCTCTCTCGTCAAATAGTTGTAAACAGAAAATATAAACACAACTACAGTAAACTACATTCCACGAAGGAAAATACCTGAGTGTCGATGCCAACGAGAGTGTATTGAGGAACATCTAGAAGAAGAAGAGTCGAGCCATGCTTCACCAGCCCTAAAGCTGTATCTGGGTCCATTATTAATAGCTCTGGTTATTCTTTTGTTTAGTGAATTACCTGTAAGAATTAGGGAAACCTGCAGACCTGTTGTCGAGCTTACTCTGAGTAGAGAACTTCCTTTGATTTTTGTTTATCCATGGAATCTAGAAAACTCTGCACACCGCCATTTGTACCGTTTCACAAAATTTTGGCCCCCGGAGGCTCAAGTATTCAGAAATTTCATTTTAACCACCAATTTTCTTTCCAATTCCATTTTAGTCGTTTATGTTTTATTAAAATTCCACTTTCCTCACAAGACCCTTTCACTTGACCATGTTAGTTTGTGCAGAAGAAAGAAAAAACCATATTGATAGATCTCCCGACAAAGAATAATTTATTTAAACAAACCACTGAACAAAAGGCAAACCTAGCAACGAAATTGAAATTGAAATTGAAATTGTAAGTTTGTTTTCTGCCATATTTTGGGCAATGCAATGTCCATCGCCCATCCCACCCCCCGCCCAAAAAAAGATGTAATAGGCGAGGCACCGTCTTTCACAAAATGTGTGGGCCTACTGTGGCGCCAAACATGGATTACGAGAGGCGGCTGATTCAAGTGAGTGGGATTGCACCTAAGCCCCCTCCCGTAATGGCCAAAGTGCCGCTCAAACATCTAAAGAACCATACTCCTTCCATCTCAATTATTATATAGTCTATTTTACTATTTCACGTAAATTAAAAATTATATTAGAAATATATATTTTACAAATTGTGTTCTCAATTTACTCTTATTTAATAAGTAAAATTTAAAATTGATAATTTAACTAAGTATTAAATTATGGTAAATTAGTAAAATAATTCAATTTTAGACTTCTTAATAAAGAAAGAGGACTATATATAATTTGGACACCTCAAAAAGACAATATGGACTATATAATTGGGACGAAGGGAATATTTTGAAAGAAGATAGTGCTCATATTCTATTATAATTTTAATAAGCAAACTATCATTTATGCTCTATCGTGGCATGGTCTTTGGAGTAAATGAAATAAGGGAATAATCATATGAGGAAATGGAATCTAACAATAAAAATTGTTAGATCTAGTACTAAAGGACTATTTTCCCCTAATAGTCATAGCCAGAAAAATGATTCAATTCACATGAAAATAATGAATATTTAGTAAGCTATATACAAAATAAACTCAATCAAACCTTTTCCAAAAATAAATAAATAAACTCAATCAAAATATGGGACTAATTTCTACTTATTTCAAAGTCTAGAGATAAAGCTATAATTACTCCTTGTTAAGATGAGGCATCATACTTATTTCAAATTTGATCATGAATTGTATCTCTTTTGCCAGTTTTTCCTTTGTAATTAATAGCCACACAAGAGGAGGCAT
>CAVNYN010208735.1:0-14050 GCA_963692815.1 Nyctanthes arbor-tristis
GTTTGTACTCACAAACACGTCAAACAAATATATTAACAGATTAGGTATTTTTATACAAAAAATGAGTACAACTCTTGCATTGTATAATTTAATCAGTTAAGGCATCCCGTGTAATTCACGGGTGAAAACACTAGTTATATATTAACATAATTATTCTTGACTATTGCTAAAAATAATATAATAATGATGACTTTTAAAGAAGTTTATCGGCAGTAAAAATTCCAACTTGAAAAAGAAATTTAGTGGTATTATTATAACTTTTGATTGTCCTATATTGAAAGTTTTGTAAAAAAAACAATATGATTGGGGCTTATAAATAAGATGGACATTTGTGCAAGTGACAATGTAAAGAAATTTTGTGGACTTTGAGGCAAATTAATAATTGTTTTGATTCTTTATGTTTAGTTTTAAGTTTAATAAATAGACGTCTTTTTTTATGATAGCCATAACTTGAACGTGTTTTTTAAAAAAAAAAAAAACTCGCCTAGGCGTCAAAAAGCGCGCCTAGGTGTCAAAAAGAGCTCCTAGGCGGTCAACAATTTTTGTTGACTATTTTTTTCCTCGCTTTAGCCTAAGTGATGTGTGGAGGTGCCGCTTCGCGCCTAAATGCGCTTTTTAGAACACTGAAAATGGGGTATCGGAAATTTTCCCCACACTACACATATTTTACTCTACACAATAATTTGATGTACTCAACATCTTTTACATTTTTGTAAGGATAAATTTCACAAAAGGTCCTCTCAACTATCCGATCTAAAAGTAACAATTTCATCCTTAACCATTTTTTTTAAATCTTTCAAAAATAAGTAGAAATGGTTCATATGGACAACTTTCATTCATTTTCTCATTTATATACTTACAAAATGATCATTTTATTTATTTATTATTGTTATGAAATCTTGTACATAATGATATCTTGATCTCTAATAAAATTTCAATGTGGAATTAAAATTTTGAATAAAAAAGTAACATCTGAAAATATACAACAATGTACACCTATACCATTTTAAGGTACACAAATTACAAATTAAAATTTTACATATTATTCTATCCTTAAGAATATTAGATGATAATTAAATGAAATATTCGAGAAAAAATGTAGTACGAATTTTTAACAAATTCTATGGTTGAGGGATCGATCGCTAGATGATACGATTCCCTCAAGGGAATTTACAAATCCTTGATAGGGTCACCCACAATGAGCGTGGCTTTCTAAAGAGGACAAAATCGTCGTGTTATGTGTCTCCAAAGAGACACGTCAACAATTTACATTACTATCTAATTATTATTTTCATTTAACTGTATCATACATGCTTTAATTTTTTGTGTTGTTCTTAACCATTTAAGTGTTTCTTTTTTCATTTATGCATTCATATAATATACGTTAGACACTTGAAAAACCTGAACAAAATTAGAAGTGTTACCCGAACCCAAACCCAAACGCGCTTGTAGTTTTCAAGACATATTTGGTCTGGGTTTGGTTAATATAATACTGGAACCCGAAACCCAAACGCTCCTGTCTAATTATATCAATGATAATGTCCTATTTTTCACACACACGCACACAATGCACTATACCCATAAATGGTTTAATTAGGAAAATCAGGTCTTTTCTTGGTCCAATTGGAATATTCCTCGGCCTATTGCAATTTTTTGACAAATTAGGTGTTATTTTTTTAATTTTAATTATTATTAAGAAATTAAAAAAACACACATTGTTCCCAACTTATTCTCTATTCTGCGTAGCGTTTTCTCATTCCCCAGCTTGTTCTGACCTTGCTGCTCCATCGCCACCGCTATCGCGTTACCGCATCATCATTCTCTTCTTCTGCTGCCACCCCCATGCTACTCTGGCTTCTCTACTGCCACCACCACTGCGATTTCAACACGCATGCCACCATTGTTACAATTGCATCGCAATTTTGCTGATGAATGAACTGATGTATGAAATCCCAAGGATATCATTGCGTTTTTCCAAGCAAACTCAACCTCCAAATCGTGATTTAGATCTAAAATTTGGTCCGTGGTTTGTTGATTCAATTTTGAAAATTTTAAATTTTTGATTCAAATATGCTTATGGTTTTCAGCAGACAATGTGGAGCTTTGAATTAGGCTTTGAATTTTGTGTTTTTGTGAATGAATAATCGATTTTTTTCAATGAAATTTGGCGGCGGTGTTTTACTGGTTGCGGTGGTGGATGTAGTGGTTTTATGGTTGTTTGTGTTGTTCTAGCAAGTTGTTGTGTTGTTGTGACTCGGTTGTTCCGGCTTGTTATTGTGTTGTTTTGACTCAAAGTTGTTGTCTTATTGTGATTCAATAGTTCATGTGTGTTATTGTGACTCAGTGTTTTGGCAAGTTGTTTTTGGTGTGACTCACTTTTGCCGCCTAGTTATTTTTGTTATGACTTGGTCTTTTGACGAATTGAGATTGTTGTATTGTAATATTGTAATATCACAATGTAAAAACACCTAAAACACCTAATTTTTCAAAAAAAAAAAAAAACTTAATGTACCTTAATTTTAAAAACCGTGTAAAAAATATTTGTATTTTTCAAGATATCCTCTCGTAAATCTAAGAAGGATGCCCATTTTTTTACAGATAATTATGTGTGTTATGTTCCAATAAAAAAAAATTAGGCTCGGTTTAGTTTTCTTGAGACTATAGCCAACTCAAAACAAGCCCAAGCCTAATGTTGATGAAAGAAAATTTTCAAGAACGTCCTGCCAGTTTTGTCAGAAAACTTCTCACTCATGTGATATATATATATGCACGTCACGTGTATTTCAAATTAAAGCCATGTGTATTTCAAATCCACATGACATATATCTATGTGTGCCACATGTGTGAGAAGTTGATCTCAAAACTTTCGAAAAGCTCTAACGATGGACTCTGTTCATGAATTAATTGGACACGGGTTCAGCTAACCCTCCATATATTTTTTGGCAAATAGCAAATGCGGCCTTAAACTGTGTAACTTTTTACATTCGGGTTATTCAAATTTGTTTTTTTTATGAACATACTTCAGAAACCTTTGCAAATTTATACAAGGTCCTCTTAATGAAAACTATCAATTTGACCATCTAAACGTGAAAATTATAAAATAATGATTATATCCTTCTTTTGATGAATTTTGAAAACAATTTAATCATAGATAATCATCTTCTTTACTCCCATACATTCCCTATAACTGCATTTGCATACTGCCATACACATACGCACAGACACATACACATATATATTTGACACCATCGTTGCACTTCTATTTGCTCAGTGGCGGAGCTAGAGTCGGAAAGTTGGGTATGCACAAATTATAATAATAATCAAAACCCTTTAACTGATCCTATATTGCAAAAGAAAATTTTTAAACAACAAATTGGTACTAAAAAAAATTCCAGTATATTAATACAATCGACCTAGAAATTTTCTAATACGATTGTATCATACTTTAATTGTACTTTTGTGAACATCATAAAATTACATCATTATTAATATTTAATAGTATCAAAAATATCATTCTTAATATACTTAATTAAGCAATTGTTCAAAGTAATATTTGATAAGAATTAAATTTCTTAATAAAAAAATGCTTGTTCAATTTTTATGTATATATTTCAGATATTTAGTTTTAATCAATTGAATATGTTCTTCAAAATTTACCTCCTGTTCGAAAATTTTTGTTAAAAAACACTCTTAAATCTAGTTTTTGTTGTTTTTTTTTTTTTTTGGCAACCACTCTTAAATCTAGTTAACACTAAAATTAACTAATCAAAATAAGTTCAAAATAAATAAATTAATAAAAAATAAAGAAAAGACAAGAAAAAGAGAAAAGAAGTACAAGAAATAAGGAACACAAAAAGAGATACGTGTCAAAGAAAAAGAAAGAACCGAGGGAAAAAGGGACAGGAAATAAGGAAAGAATGGAGAAAGACGTGGGGTGAATAGTGTGTTTGCATTTAATTCTGACGAGATCAATAAAGTAATGCAGGGGAGAGAAAAGAAGTTTATCGAAAGATGTGATATTGATATTGACTCATGCCTTCTCCTTCTTCTTCGTTTAAGCCACTGTGCACCATCCATAGCCGTCTGAACTCTGAAATTCAACCTTTGTAGAAATGACCTGAAAAAAATCTGGGAAAAGTGGGTATGCAAGTGCATACCCGTGCACCCCTGTAGCTCCACCCCTGTATGTGCTTGTTGGTCCACCACTTCTAACCTATTTACTCTCAATGTATGTAATAATATTCATACATGTCAAATACTTTGTATAAATGCCCTTAAGAGTTGAGCTGGTTTTATTTCACAAACCTTGTTTCCATGTATTTTGGAGATCTTTAGAATTCAAATAATATGTCTTAACTTGGGATCATGTTACACTAGTTATATACCCATATGTTGCACGTACTAGAATAATTAGTAAAAACAAATGCATAGTAATTTGAAAAACTAAATAATTATAATTTTATTGCGTACTAATCGCTCATATATATATATATATATATATACAAATATATGTTACTAATATACATAAATAAAATAAAATTGAAATGAACAATATATTCACTTGACACAAAGCTAGTTGAATTTTCATTCTTAGAACAATATTCTTAAATAATACAAATGAGAATAAGAGATTTTTACAAAATTAATTTCATATTGAGTATGGAAACTAATAAACTATAGAAAAGAGTGAATATAAAATTTATACAACTATAGAATTACTCTATACACACATCCTTAGTCAATAAAATGTGGATGATATCTTATCTTATATTATATCTTATATTTATTAAAGTAGGATAGTAGTTATATGCAAGTTTTCCCTCTAAAACCACTATTCTACTTTTATATGCTTCTTTTATATTTTATTTTATTTTATAATAATAATAGTACTTATTTATTCTTCTAGAAAAAAAGTAATAATTATCTATTTGTTACATTTTGATATCATTTTATTTTATGGTAATATATAAAAATTTATATATTTTTTTATTCTATATATAATATGCTATTTATTATCTATTAATGCTTGTTATACATATTCTATTAGTTTTTAGACCATCTTCAAGGATTTAATATTTATTCAAAATTCTAACAGTTGAAAGACAATTTTCAAGTATTGGGTTATTGAGACTTGTTCTTATTTCGATTAAATGCTTACTCTTGAGATTGATGATGCAATAAATTAAAATTAAATCAATTTCAAAACTTTTATTTTTGTATAATATGATAAATCACACGTCATAAAACCTAGGACTATATGTTTAGTACATTGCTTAATTTATTATTTGATTTCTTTTCTGAGAACTTATATATTGATAAAAATTTAAGTAGACGGGATATAATATTAATAATATTTGACGATAATGATTTAGAATAAAAATAAAAAATTCATTTAATTCTTTTTTAGAGCGGAAAGTGGCCAAAAATTAATATTACGGGTAAATGGTAAATCATATAGAATTTATCATTTACTATAATATTACTTTCGCTGGGTCTTTGTAATAGAAGACTGTGTACTTTAGACATTTTAGAGTAGATTTAGTGAATAGCTATTAGGAAATGCAAAAAAAAAAAGCAAAAAAAATTTCAAGAATTTATGGTGTAGAATAAATGTGGAAAATAATTTATTCTAATAAATTAATGACACCCACACCTTATTGACTAAGGATGTGGGTGTAGGATAATTATGGAGTTGTATAAATTTCGTATACTCTATTTTCCATGATTTCTCAGTTTTGATACTCAATATGAAATTAATTTTGCAAAAATTCCACATCCTCATTTTTATTTCCTAAGAATATTTTTCTAAAAATGACAATTTAGTTAGTTTTGTGTCAAGTGAAAATATTATTCATTTCAATTTCATTTTATTTATATATATTAGTAACATATATATATGAGCGAGTATTAATCAATAAAATTATAATTATTTAGTTTTTCAAATTACTGTTCATTTTTTACTAATTATTCTATTATGTGTAGCACACGGGTATTCTTAGATATCCGTTTATTAGTATGAATTATTTTTCACATTCATTCTCCACCGTATATTCTTAGAAAATTTATTTTTCACATTTTCTTATCATTATTCACTAAATCTACTCTAAAAAATCTAAAGTACACAATCTCGTATTATAAAAGACCAAAGGAAAGTAATATTATGAAAAACGATAAACTCTATATGATTTACTATTTATCCATAATATTAGTTTTTAACCACTTTCCGTTTTAAAAAAATTAAAAGAATTTTTTATTTTTATTCTAAATCATTATCATCAAAGATTATTACTATCATATCCCCTCACGTTAAATTTTTACCAATTATATGTTCCTAGAAAAAAATTAATAAATTAAGTAATGTATTAAATATATAACCTTAAGTTTTATGACGTGTGGTTTATCGTATTGAATTAAAGTAAAAGTTTTGAATTTGATTTAATTTTACTTTATTATTATATCATCAATCTTACGAGTAGGCACTTAATCGAAATAAAAAGAAGTCCCAATAACCCCATACTTGAAATTTATCTATCAATTATTAAAAATTTGAAGAACAATTAGATCGTTGAAGACAATCTAAAAACTAATAGAATATATATAACAAATATTAATGGATAACATATAGCATATTATATATAAAATAAAAAAATATATAAATTTTTATATATTATTATAAAATAAAATGATAGCAAAATGTAACAAATGGATAAGCATTAATTTTTTTTTCTAAATATAATGGATAAGTATTACTATTATTATTATAAAATAATATATATAAAAACAGATTAGTCTACAGTACCTTTGAACCGCAGTTTTTCCGTCAAAATTGTCTCAAATTAGGGCTTTTTAAATATTATTTACATGTTAAGTAGATTCTGCGATACATTATCAGACGTTGTGCTCTTCCGATCTAATTAATATTTCATTATTTTTTCAATCCCTCATTCTTGCGGTGATATTTTTGCATCATTAACTTGAGAACCAAGTCTTCCATTCACATATTATTCTTTCATTCACATATTATTCTTTTTGTAAGGACTAGGCATCGATCGATGCTGTCCGATTTAAAAGGCTGGACCGCCACCGAACGGGGTCAATTGGTTTGAAAAAATATCAAAACTGATACTGAACCGTAAAAGTATTAAACCGAAACCCTTCAAGCCGAATTTGACTCAGTCGGTTCGGTTTGAACCGTCTATTTAAGAATTTAAAATATTTTAACTTACCACATAATATATTATAATAATTATAATTATTCATTTTACATGGCTAAATGGGCAAATCAGCACCATAGCAAGTCTAATATTTCACCTACAAATTGTTGTCCCTAACACAAGCCGTTATTTAAATAAGCCACGGCCACCTACCATCTATCATTTGAGTTCCAATGTGGGACTCTTTATTTCCGCTTAACAACCCAGAATTTCTTGGTTTCTTAATTCACAACCACCACACTCTTAAGAAGATTGGGAGGGGGAATGAGAGAGAGAGAGAGAGAGAGAGAGATTGATGGAGGTTGCTGTGGTGGCTTCTTCTTCAAACAATGATTTGGGCAACAACAGCTAGTTGGAGTTATAGAGTTTCTACCGATAAGTATCTAATGGAGTTTTTGGGATTCAGTTGATGAAGTCGGTAGTTGTTTTTTTTGCTATGGCAACGAGTTTTCGGGGTACATTACTGGAATTGTTGCAGTTTGCCCTTTCCAAAGAAAAGATTTCAGCTTTTTTTTAACAAATTTGTGGTTGAAAACTCGGATGAAGCTAGATCTGGGTTGCCTATGAAATTGATTTCCATAATATAACCAATTGCCATTTTCTTTCTTTGAATTAAGAAGATTCGGGTTCAACTCGGTCCAACTCAGTTTACACCTTCTAACCCACTAATCCTAACCGATTCACATGCACTTCCTCTCCAACCGTCCAAACCGAGCCGGAAAAAGGTGAAAACTGGCCAACTTGGTCCTGTTCAGTCTGGTTCATCGGTTTGACTCGGTTAACTCGATTTCGATGCCCACTTCTACTTCTTGTGCTTGAGATGATTCTTAAAATCATTCCATGATAAAGGCAATTTTTCAATTGCAGATCCAAAGTGAAGGAAACTGGTAATTCCATTCCTTCTGTAGCAAGTTCATCAATAAGAATATGCAATTCAACTTGATTGACAATAGGCTTGGAGTCCACCATTTGATATTTTAGAAATTTAGATCGGAAGAGCACACGTCTTTGAACCAACATCTTCGATCTTATATTTATTTTCCAACGATTCCTAGAGTTCCTTCCCAGTTTTATAAGATCTGTACACATCATAAAGTGTATCATCAAGGCTGTTCAAAATATAGTTTCTATATAAAAACTCACTGTGTTTTCATGGACCAATTGCATTAAGGCTTTATGTAGAAACATTGTTTCCTTTTACCATAGGACAATCTTCATTGACGACATGTGCAAGGTTCAAAGTTGTTAGATAAAAGAATATCTTTTGTTGTCATCGTTTAAAATCCACGTCTTTAAACTTATCTGGTTTCTGTACGTGAGGTTTCATGCTATTTACAACGCCATTCTCAGATTGTTCCATTCTAGAAATTTTGCTATAGTTTGTTAGAAACAAAATGTGAATGCAAAAATAAATTCCAACGGAAAGAATTAAGGAAAAGAACAAAACTTAAAATAAAACAAAATCAATGACTTGAATATATAAGATTAAAGATAGATAGTCTATGTCCTGTAGCAAAATTTCACCTCTACTCCTTGTGCTTGTAGTTCATCGAGCGATTTGCCACCAAGATTCAACAATCTATAACCAAGATATCAAGCAATTCGAATCCAGGCCTTAGCGAATGTTAAAGTGTATTATTTCTCTCAAGAATGATGAATAAAAACGAGAAGGATTTTATGTAAAAACTGAAGGATTAATTCTATCGAACTAGTTTCCTTTTATAGACTCAAAAAGTCAAACAGAGTTTTGTTGGTCAGCCGCAACTTTTCAGACAACTATACGGGTGGAGTTTTGTTGATCAGACGCAACTCTTGATATCAACTGAATTAGTCGAAACCGGAATTTCCATAAAAACGAGATATATAAAAGAAAATAAAATAAAAAGAAATACATTCTTGGTCAACAAGACCCAAGACCCCAAGGCCCAACGAAATATATATATAATAGTATAATCGAACCCAATATATCTTTATTTCTTTTTATTAAGTCTTTATAATTCACACTAATAAAGTAGTCACAACTTCTTTTCCATTCTAATGTGGGACAAGATACTTCAATACTATATTGATAAGATCGACCTCTAACAGTGTCGAAGTCTATGATTTTTACATTCTTCTTCCATAGAAGGTAGATATCATTTTGATTTTGAGGGTTAGCTTGAAACAAAGAATTCAAGCAATTCATAGAGGAATGATTTGGAGATATTGTGTGTCTCTATTATTAATACATCTGGTGCATGTGAATGTAATGTCTTCCTCTCCAGAACAAAACTTCAAGACTCTAAAAGTAGCGAACTCGATACTCCAAGCAAAAAAAAGAGTGTCAAGTGAATATAAGGAGCCCAATTTTTGTTTTTATTTGATTGGAGTATGGAGTTTTGGCACTTTATGGGGTGTCCCTATAACGGAGACACCTGAGGTCTTTAGATTAGTTTGAATTGTTAAATTCAAACTCAACAATTCTAATATCACTTTTTCACAATTCCCTAGAAGCTCTTCCCATTTTTCCACCACACATTTCAAATAATCTCTTTTTACATAAAAAGCTAAATTCTAGCTACAAAGAACAAACCCTTAGGTGCCATTGTGTTTACGTTTCTGTTTTCTGTTTTTATTATGAAGAACATTTTTTATTTTCTAATTTCATTCTCTGTTTTCTGATTTGCTGAAAATACGTTCTGTTTGTGTTGTCTGAAAATTGATTTTTAGAATGGAAAACTGGAAAACCGCTTTCTGTTTGACATTTTCTGAAATTTTTTTTAACAAAACATACTACAGAAATATAACTCTACATCTATTTCCGCAATGATATGTAACCAATTGTTTATGTTACCTTTTATTTCAAATTTAAATATGTTGAACAAAATTTATACTCTCATTATATAACAAGTAAGCTATAAATTTTTTACCTTGCCAATAAATATACTGGAGATATATTATTTTTAACCTTGCTGACATTCAAGAAATGTAATGAGAAGTTGTCTTGTAGTTAAGGCATATAAATAGCAGTAATTCCATTTAATTAAAATAGTCACACATAAGAGTTTAGACTCCAACAAAATCAAACAACAAAGTCATAATGTCCATGCATGTTGATAAATACTAAATCCAAGTAAATGAAACAAATGTGTCACATATACTTTATGGCCAATAAAACGAATTTGCAAAGTCATCCCCTCCCTCTTGAGTACTCATTTCACATTTGAGTAGCAATCTTATCTCGCATTTGAGCTGTTTGACTACAATTAAATACATGGTAAAAAGAACAGAATTTAGCATCAATGCAACATCCAAATTAAATGGTAGACTCTTTCAAATGAGTTACTTCTATCAATGATTTTATGTCTTGTTAATAATGGAAGATTGCCAGATTATGTCAAGCGTCAACTCATTCTGGATTTCCACCAATAGAAATTTGTCCGTAATGTGTATAATTGTTTATGGTACTCTGCAAGACATTTATCCATAATTAATACCTGCATCTATTTTTTTAAACATTACGAAAGCCTTTTTGGTTCCTAATAATACATCCATATATATCATTCCCATTTTTCATCTGAACCTTCATATCCAAATTTTCCTCAAATGGTCATTTGACTCATTTAGAATAGACTGCACCGCACCCATAATTACTTGGAGTGAGAGTATATTAGGTAATTGGCTTCTAAACAGGAAACAAAAATAAGAAACTACATAAAAATACATACTTTATCATCATCAAATGTACTGAAGACCCCCTTCAAGAACTCTACAGCGTTACTGGTCAGTTGAAAACTCTGCAAGGAAACTCAGAAAATTTTATGCAAGAGCTATAAAACCAACTGAAGCCAAAAGCCTGTACAGAATTCTTTTGAATGTCAACCAAGAAAGAGAAGTTCTATAAACTAATAATAAATCAATACATAATAACATTTGTTTCCATAAAGAAAGAAATGTTTGTCAGTAAAAACATGTATATATTACTGTCTTTTGGCCTTCAAGAAAAAATAAAAAATAAAAAACTCAGGAAAGATTTCAGATTCAAGGATACAAATTCTGTCAACCAAGAGTTTGCTTCTATTTCAATTATTACCAACATACTTAACTGTCTAATCTTTTCCCAAAAAAAAAAAAAAAGAGTCTAATAATTAGTCAACTAGGTTCCCCATACCATATATTTCTAAATACATCTAGTATACTGAAACAAAAATCAGAGGCAATTCAAAGATAAAAGTAGACACAACAAACTTCTCGTGTACAACTGATTATGATTCCCAGATTTACAATAAATTATTAAATTAGTTGCAAAACAAGGTATTTCATAACACAATAACACTTAAAAATCTTTTGGATTCTTCACTGCAACTGCGTTTATTCATGCTTTGATAAAAGAGTCGCCTGATCTGGAGTTTTTTTCAATGGCAGCGACAGATAATCATCCCTGAGTCATAGCTCGCTGTTGTGCCCAAAATTTCTTAGAACAGCCCATGTAGTCTCAATTCAACCTCTTTCAATAAAAAGAGCGTGCAAAAAAAGAAAGCCTGTTAATGTAAGACCCAGTTCATTGACCCCTTGAGGTATCTTATCCTGTACAACTCTCTTAACACCAACTATTTCAACACGCTGTAATGGAGCATTGAAGCACTTAACCTGTTGACCAAATAAGAGGAAAAAAACTCACAATTCACATTTCACACCACAAAATTCACAAATCACAACTCACAATGCCCATAAATTCATATTTCACATTTCCCAACTGACCATTAATTCTTCTAAACCTCCTACAAATACAAATACACAAACAATTTGTAATCTAAGAAATAATCAAAATATAACGTGTCCTTCTAATTCTTTGACAAAAGTCTACAAGATAAGAAAATGGGGTAGATTTTCCTCTTAAGCAACTAAACATGTAACTTGCCCTCTTAATGATAAAAAAAATCCCAAACATTTATTACATTTACTTGCATTCAAGAAAATTTTCCATTTCCACTGTGTTTTATGTATACAATATTTATGCATACAATATTTATGCATTCAAGAAAATTTACTCTATTCATTCCATTTCCACTGTGTTTAATGCATTCAAGAAAACTTACTCTATACAATATTACTGTATTCATTCCATTTCCACTATGTTTTATGCATACTATCAATTCAAAGAACCTTTTTTTTGGCCTTTTTTCTGGTATTAAGACAACCTTCTTACCTGGAAGAAAAACATATGAAATGCTAGTGAAGTGATGAATATGAATCTAAGAATAAATTACTTGCTAAACCTAGAAAAAATGACAGAGTTTAACTTCTTCCTAATCAGCAAATTACCTCAAAAAAACAAGGTCACAATAACACATTCTATCATTCTACATTAGGCTGTTGTTCGAACAACTTACTTGGCTGATTGTGATTTCGCCGGAAGCTACCGGACATTGCTGCCGCCTCTGCTGCTGGACGGCTGTTGCTACTGCATGACTCCCTTACACGACCGGCCGGTTGCTGTAGGTCGCGATCGATTACGCCCCAACATAAAATAAAAAAAAAGAAGAGACCGAGAGTTTATTTATAATTCCAGTTGAACCGAGCTTGAGAGTTAGGGCAAAGAGGTAAAACCTCTAACTAGGGCAATAAACTTACCTGGACGGGGATGGACGGCAGCGATGGGCGACAGGGATGGAGGTTGGAGGGGAGACACAAACCTTAGCTGGGATTGCAAAGTGAAAGAGTGAGAGAGGGCGAGACAGAGAGAGCGCGCGATTAGGGCCACACCGAGCATTCACACTGAGAATGCACAGTTCCGCGTTTTGGGCCTTCTCGTGTGTTTGGGGCTTAGAAACGGGAGAACGCTTTTTTACGTTCTCAGATTTCTTCTTAATTTGGGCATCCCATTCTCGCGAAATCATTCTCGAAAACGGTCAACACATTTTCTTCATTATGATAAAATAAAAACAAAAAACGCTTTGAAAACGCTAAACAGAAGGTCTTAATGGCTTGTTCTCAACAACTTTTTTTTTTTTTAACTACAAAAAATAACAAACTCATATCAACAACACATTTTTATAAATGATAATTTTTTACACTTCTTTATAATCTCTCTATACTTTTTCACCATATATTTTAAAGAAAAATTACTTTTCATCGAATAAAAATATAAAAAAATAGCTACAAAAACGAAGAGTTATTCGTTTCATAAAGATACTCTTCTTTTATTTTTTACATAGATTAAGAAAATATTATTTAATATATTAAAAATGTACAATTTAATAATATATTTCTTAATATAACTTTTAATGTATTGAATATTTCACTTGATTTATCTTTTGTTATTGTTTACAATCACCATAAAAAATTAATTCAAGAAAATAATATAATTTAGAAAGGATAAAAAAATGAATTTTTTTTTTGGAATGGAGTCGGGGGGGGGGGGGAAGGACATAATTACCGGGAATTTCTTCTTTCACGTTATACTTATTCTAGTTCAGGTGGTACCGTCCGGGCTCACAGACCCCTACATAACGCGACTCGTGGCGTTGGAAACTTACACGGTGAAAATTAAACAAACAAACACAAACAAATAAACAAAAAGAATTTCTGCCCAATCTTCCCCTCAAGAAAGAGACGCACAAAAACACAACTTCCTCTAAACACGCACACATATAGATATACATACAAATCTCTATCTATAATCTCCTCTCTCTCTCTCTCTGCAATAATCATCTTCGTTTCACTTCTCACACACAGTATATAAGGAGACCAGAATTTGGGAACCGCAACGCATTACCCTTTCTCTCTCTAGAATTTTCCATACACAGATATTAAGGCTCTGAAACCACCAACTCAAGGCGGCCAGGAGGACTAGG
>CAVNYN010208743.1:0-22516 GCA_963692815.1 Nyctanthes arbor-tristis
GTTCCTTTTTCTCGTCTTATTGCACAAAAAATAATTCAGAGTACATTTTGATTTACTCCCTTGAAATTTATGAGAGCATTGAAAAGGCCATTCTTTTTCGTAAAATGCTTAAATTGAAAACACAAATTTGCATAAATATTTCCAGTAAACTTTGTATGTGATCACATTTTTATTGGACCACCACTTCATATAACTAACTATATATATTTTTATATATTACCATATTGGAAGATTTTTCGTCATTCTCATTTTATTTATGACAATGTTTATGTAACAAAGATGTCATTCTTGTATTCTTCTTCAACCAAATTTTTCTTTAACATTAATTTACCATGATAGGTGGCCTAAAAAAGTGACAAGCCAACTCCTTTTGGGCATATATAATTCATCTATAAGCCCAGTGTCCAAGTTCAGTACATGAACCTTGACGTGTATACTGTAGTTAAAAAATTAAAGAATATTGATGTTTTCATGATACCGTCTAAAATATATATATATATATATATATATATAAATTCTTCACCGATAAAGTCGAATTAATTTGCTATTTAATGGTTGAAGTTTTAGAAGGAAAAGTTTCTTTGATTTTTCTTTGTCAAAATATAAGTTGGGATGGGTGGGGTTGAAATTAATAGTTTGAAATGATAAATACATGCACTTTGAATCGGCCTCATGCGTGGCTAACGAAAAGTATACATTATCATGATATACATATATATAAAAGTAGTGGAGAACTGATGTACGTATGACACTCATTCTACCACACGACTCATTCCTGCATCTCTCCCATAATTTTGCACAGATAATGAGAATCAAACCCTATGTTTAACAATTTCATCTGTTTTAATATGATATTGTCTGCTTTATAAACCTAGTCTACACAATTTTCTTTTTACATTTATACTAAAAGACCTCATACCAATTGGAACGAGCATCTTAACTTATAAATAGATCTCATTTTCTTTGTCCAAGCAATATAAAATTGAAGTTATCTCAATCAGGGGCAGATCCAGCCCACGGGCTAGGTGGGTTTGTTTTTTTTTTTTTTTTTTTTTTTTTTTTTTTTTTTTTTTTTTTGAAAAAACAAGTTTTGTAGTTAAACCCACTCTTTTAACATTCTTAGAATTAATCAAACTCAACAATAAACTTAAGTCTAGATACAAAACACAACCCTTTAGCCGTTGTCTCTAAAATAAAATTGGCTCCAATGACAACACACGACCGAAATACGACTCTTCAACTTCTTACGTGTTCTACGCAATTACTTGACAAGAATTCAAGTGTACCGGATTTTTAGCACGTACAACCATCAAACTATAGACCAAAGTATGGCTTGACAAAACATAAAGTATCATGGTACGTTGTCATCCCCTAAAATGGAACTTTCATGCTAAAGCAAGAACTAGCATGAAAGTTGATCTATTGCGACCAGCGCGGTTGTTCGTATTTCATTTCCTTCTATATAGACGACATCCTTAGTTCTTCAAGATTAAAGATTTGATTTTTTACGCTTCTTCTTGCATATTCAGTTTTGCACACATCAATATTGTGAGGGAGATTGTCCATGCTCTTGATATAGACCTACTTATTGACGTATTTGATCTTTTGTGGAATCGTAGAATTCAACTAAATGTTTTACATTTTTGATATTATGTCTTGTTTTTTGTCTTTTCTCTTAATTAGTGACTAGATTTATATATTGATATAAAGTTTGCTAAATTCTCGTTATTGTCTTATTTGTTTTTCTTGTATGGGCAAAACCTACTGTAGGAAAAAAATTTTTTAAAGCCTCCCAACCTAATAAATCCTAGATCTACCACTGATCACAATCACCCCACCTCAAAGGGCTCAATATTCTCATTGGCCACACTTCCTATTGAACTCTAGCTCTATAACGACAATATCCACTTTAACATGATTTTGTCCGCTTTAGTCTTATGCTGAACGGTTTTGTTCTTTGATTTACACTCAAAAGGTCTCATGATAATTGAAATGGATCTCTTAACTTATAAAAATATCTTCATTTCTTTGTCTCAACTCCCAAGTGAGGTGGGATTAAGACTATTGTCTATTGATTGGCATTGAATCCAATAAATAATAAAATCTTACTCAAAAGTATAATTTGCGAGAGTAAGGTCGTGTCTACAGATTGATTAGATTCAATTCTTCTAAGTCAAAATAATTAAAGGAAGGGGGTTCTGGATTTTTAGATTAACACTAATTAAATAAACAAGTTTAAAAGTGCAAATTAATAAGTAACCAAGCAAATTACTAAATTTAAAATATGACAACTATCCAACTCAAGACACAATTTAATTAATGATTCTATGAATTGATGATTGATGCAAAAATAAGATCTTTTATTTCTTCATTAAATTGGTTATAATTGCTGATACAATCAAAGCAACACATCCTTGTATTTTAAATTAAAAAAAAACAACGCATCTCTTCTTACTTTTCCAATAGCCAAAAGATGCTCATTGATTATTTCCCTTGTCAATAAACAACTCTTGATACGTGGATTTAATTTACCACCAACTTTTAGCGTTAGAGAGATTAAGCTAAATTATTTTATATATGAAAATCTTCAAGCACCTCCTAGAGGTGTTGTTAAAGCACCTCCTATCATACCCTATGTGACATGCATTGATGCACGCCACTTATATTTCAAATCCATGTGTCATGCATCAATGCATGTTACATGGGGTAGGAGGTGCTGCAACAGCAACTCCAAAAAGTGCTTGAATATTACCAATTATATATATATATATATATCCATAACATAATTCCGAAAACCCTTTTTAATTAACCAGGTTAATTGCGGCATAGTTAGAATATCTAAAAAATTACAGATTTAGTTTCCTAATTGGTTTTACAATATCGTATTGACAATTAAAATAACGAGCCCTTTTGCATTAATCAATCAAAACAATAATGTCATGAATACAGAGGAGATATAAACAATGAACTAAAAGAACAACAATAATTAAATAGATCTGACAATTCTTGTAAAATAAAAACTTCAATTAATTTTTGCTAGAATAATAATTTAGCAATCCATGAAAACTTGACTCAAAGTAGATGAAAATAATGGGATGTAGCGCTTGTATTTTTGGGTTGTGGTAGGGATGCTAGAAATTTAGACATAGGATTTTTTCTTTTTCTTTTTTTATTCTTTGTTTTTTTTTTTTTTTTGACTCCCCAGACATAGGTTTAAGTATAACTCTTTAAGACGGTTGCCTAAAGTGACAATCATATTTTGACAAATAGGATCAGCTCGAGACTTATATATCTAAAGTACGAAATATATATATATATATATATATCTAAATTCTAAAGTAGAAATAGAATATACAAGTGACATTAGTTGATGGAAGAAAAAAATACAGCGCAACTAAGAAAAAAGATCGGGCTCGGAATTCAGAGCCCAATCTTCAATCACAACACGCCACCCGCCTGACTCGGAGGGTGATCAATTTCCTTAGAAAATTCAAGAAAAATATAGTTGTTAAATAAGATTTGGCGGTTGGTTATATCACATGATTATTATATATTTATATATTTTTTAGTTAATCTTTGCTATATAATCTTGAGCCTAGTAGGCCCAAATAGAGTTTTGTTTAAAACCTTCAAAAACTTAAGGTCGGCCTTGAACGGAGACTCTGACAAAGTCAGATAATATTAGAAGAGTGGGCTGGAAGTGTGAGCCATATAATATGCACAGCTAAATCTTATATATATATATATATATATATATATATATATTGGTGAACAAAGTTAAACAATTTTCTTTTTCCAATTTGCGGACCACCCTTCCTACAAAACACGGTCCTATAGAGAATTTTGGAAGTACTAAAAGGTACAAAACACGGTCTTTCTATAGAGAGGTGACCTCTCCACTTAGAGCATCTTCAATGGGAGGGAGCATCATAGAAGTGATGTGGATTAGAGAGATAGAGAGAATATGATTATTTTAAGTAAATAGGAATAGAAAGAGGTGTAGAGAAAAAAACGGAAAAAATGAAAAAGAGGAGATAGATGGAAATAAATTTAAAAATAATAATAAAATAGTAGTGGATTGGGTGAAGGAGATGGTCTACTTGTGGACCTTACACGGGACTCGAGAGAGGAAAAGTGAGGAAAAATAGTGTAAATAAGAGAAAAGTGATTAAAATAAAATGAAAATAGATAAAATTACAGGACCCACGAATTTTTTTGTGTCTCTCTCTCACATGAAATGGACCTAATCCAAAAAAATGACATTGAAGATGCTCTTACGAAAATGTCACGTATACATGGCCCCCTATTATTGAGGAATTAGGGAGAAGAAGTCACCTCTTTTTAGAAATTTTTGTACAAAACACGTCTTTCCTTTTTCTTTTTTCTTTTTTTTTTTTTAAATTTTAAACATTTGTGTGGACAATGCGATGATATAAAAATTGTTAAAAGGAAATAGACAAGAGAGACAATTGCCAAATAGGGGTGTAACTAAGGTGGCGTAGCTAATAGGGACGGAAAAGCAGTGGAATACACAGTTGGTTAAGTCTCTTTTCTTACCAATTGATGTGGAAGGGTATCCTTTCTATTCCTCTAGAGGATGAAGCTGAGCAAGATACAATAATGTGGTACTATAATGCGAAGGGAGAATATACGGTCCGGAGTAGTTACCATCTATTGATGGTGGGGGTTCGAGTTGGGCAGCCAGGTGGTTCGCATGTCAACAAGGCTATTTAGAACACCATTTAGCAGCTGGGCACTCCACCAAAGGATCGAATGTTTGTGTGGAAACTCTTCTATGGCGCAGTTCCAACATCCGAGATTTGGCAAAACATCACATTAGTAATACTCAACGGTGCGTGGGATGCGGCAGAGTAGAGGGAAACACACACTTTTTTTGGAGGGTCTCGCATAGCAAAGAAAATGTAGAGGCTGATGGAGTTTTTGGATTCAGTTTCAAGATTACTTCATGTTGATTTCCCAACAACCGTAATAGCTATTCTAGAGCAATTAGAGCTAGAGCTGAAGGAGATCACATATTTATGCTCATGTGGGAACTATGGAAAGCCCGAAATGGTTATAAGTTCCGGGGAGAAGCCCTTGACGTAGAGCTCATATGCACCCGTTCAATGGAATACTTGAGCAACTATAGGAGGGCCAACACACCGGTGCACAAGCAGCGACAGCAGCTGAGAAGAGAGGAGGAAGTTGTGGCTGTGTGGGCACGATCGGAAAAGTGTCAAAATAGGAGCTTTTAGTTACCGATCTCAGTGAGAAACAGTGCAATTGGGATTGGAAGGGCGGTAGTGCATAGAGGAGGAGTGGTGTTGGTTTTTTCGTTCAGCTTGGAGGGCAATTTTGGAGTGGAGGAGGCAGAGGCTGTGGCGCTTCGTCATGGATTGTGACTACTCAGAGAGCGGGGAGATCGGAAATAATCGAAGCCCGGGTTGATGCTACTCGAGTTGTTATGACTCTTCGAAATCCAAATGAACAAGGATCTTTGACACCAAATTATAGGCATATCTCCTCATTGTTACAGGCTTTAAAGTGTTAACACGTGTAGATATATTCCGGGTGGTCTCAACAGGGGCGGATTCAGTGTACAGCAAAAAATTTTTTTTTAAAGTATATTAAATGTGAATATTGTATTACCACATTTGGCCCCTATTCATCTATTTTTATTTGAAGTAATATTAAGATGTGGGGGCAAAGTTGTAAATTAACATTACTAATATTTGACTATTTTTTTACCCATTTCTGGAGACTGGAGCAAAAAATCAGTAAAGCAAAAGTGCAGTGTGCACAACAACAGACTCAAGAAATGAGGAAAACCCAGTCCCCAAATCTTACTAAATCAACAAAATTACAATGGTTCTTCCAGAATTTCTTGACAAAATCAAACTAGTTGACATGGGTTTTTAAGTTTCTTGCTTTAGATAACAAGTTTGATCAATTTCAGGTTATTTTCCTTTTTCTTCTTCTCTCTACTAACGATCGATTTGACCGGTTGAAGGGGATGAGTTTAATGGTGTGTTAAATTTTAGGCTGCTTATAAATGTTTAAAAAATGTTTCATGTTTGATTATTTGTTGTCAATTAGCCAATTAGCCTTCTTGGTTAGTTTCTTCTTGTCTCGGTTATGTTTTTATTTTTTATTTTTTTAATCACTAAGCTTCCATTGACAAATAGAGATTGTCATCATTATCAAGATTCAACGGTACACACTTTTAGGTTTTGAATCTAAGTGATGTTTTATTTTAGAAATTAGAAGAAAAAAATCAATGTTTACTGTTTAATGTTTTGTTAACTTTTTCAATGTTCATTCGTGATGAGTTCTAGTAATCTAATTCATTCCTAGTTTTTCTGATTTCTTGGTTCAGGTTCCCTTTCTTTTCTTTTTCTTTTTTCTTTTTCTTTTTCTTTTTTTTTTGACACCTTCCCCATTCGAAGTTCTATTAGTTTATTTTTGAGTTACAAAATTCCAAAAAATTTAAGGTCAATGAGTTCTACTGACTGCTGTAATATGAAGATTAAGCTAGAGCGACTGTGATATAGAAGTTGTTGGATAGTTTTGTACACTTTTGATGGATTTTTGTAAACTTTAAAACATTACAATGATATTTGATGTAATATATTTTACGGTTTTACATGACTTCTTTTTTGGTGTCAATTATTGATAATTGTCTATGTTAACTTTTATTTTATCGTGATTACTTAGCCCCATTTCTACCAAAGTCTAGATCCGCCACTAGGTCTTAACATGGTGGAGCATCATTTAGCCAATATGGCTTTAACCAATGGGTTCACCAGTGAGTTGACCGATTGCATACCTTTGTTTTTAGCCCTTTTCGTGGGCGATTTGATTTAAGGCAATGAATTATTTGTTCACACAAAAAATTAAACAAATAATAAAGCTTTGTATCACCAGCATCACTCTAGGTGTCAAGTAATTATTTGGATGTCATGTATTTGTATTCACATCACATTGCATTTCTATGTGAAGTAAGAGAGATAATGAATGAGATTAGATGTTGAAGATTTGTATAGTACAAGTGGTTTTATTAGATATATAAATGTGATTGGTTTGACTAAATTCAAATTTAAAAAACAGTAAAAAGTAGGAGAAAGTAATAGTACGAGAACAGTATTTTGAAGTGGTTAATCACCTTATAACACTTATACCAACCACACATCTTTGGTTAATTAGTTTAAAAATTTTCAACAAATTTAGACGAGCTTGTTTGATTATCATTATTTGTTTAAGGGTCTGTTTGATTCGTGCTATAACAGGAATGTATTATAATTCAATCACATCAAATCACAACTTTTCAAATCACAACTTTTCACTTTTTAACATAATTTAACCAATCAAATTAAGCCACATGTCACAAAAATTCAAAATTCAAAATATATTAGAACACAATTCAATTATAAACGATACTAAACGGACCCTAAATATAGGGAAATTATAATGAGGAGAAATGTAGAATGTATATTGAAAATGTAAAATATATAAAATATATGATTGAAATTGAACAGTTGTCAAATCAAATGTCAAATCAGTGATAAGTGAAATTATAATTTGAGTAAATAATGAGAGTCAAACAACTAATCATACATTCTTTATAAATAAGAATTTTCTACATTTTGCCATGATATCTCTCAACTTTTTCACCACTTATTTTAAACAATAATTTCCCCCAGTCAAAAAGTTAAAAAATTTAACAGCAAAGAACGATCTCTGATTTTGAACACCAATAATGATGATGCCATGTAACACGAAAAACCTTTAGTGTTTCAAGAGTATTGAGCACTCCATACTCTTTACTAATTAACAATTTACATGTAGGTATTGGAGTCTAAATTAAATAATAAATTAAGACCCTCAAAATTTACATATGAGTTTAGAATTGGTCTGAAATACTGAGTCCGGTAATATTAGAACACGGAAGGTTTTCTTTCTGTAACCACTGAGCCCACACTTTCCTCCTATCGTTGTTCAGCTCTTAATGGGCTCCACGTGTAGCCCATGACTGTTAGTGGAAAGTCTCTCTATCAATTAATCGAAGCTGACACAAAAGAAAATTCGGACATCAACACCATAAAATTTTGACATTTGTTTTCGCATGAATTGACTTTATACCTTATAAAAAAAATGGGACAAGGGTTTTCGATTTATCATTTTGGGAAAATATCATGTAACTGGGTTTCTATTTTTGTGATGGAACTTTATTTTTCTTTCAATTCAATGTCTTTATTTCACGTGAAAATTTTGTTTATATAAGAAAAATTTTACGAGTTTTAGAATACCATATGATTCTTTTCAATGAAGTTTCTCTTTTCAATGAAGTTTCTCAAGCAAGTCATACAAGTAACCAGATCCTATCAAAAACTTGCTAATTGAAAGCTGGTTTGTTCACGTGTTTGAAATGGTAGAGGGGGGTTTTAAATGTTTCAATTGAAAGATAGAGGTTGGGTGATTAAAAAACATGGTTAGTATAATAACGTCGTCTCTCTAGAGCTTTAAAAGACTAGATTACTTTTTATCGAACATATCATAGTGTACCTGAAATAATTAAAGTTATGTCAACATGAGTTCACCAAATGCGATCAAGCAAGTTGATTGTGATTTGCCATTTGCTCAATTTTTAAGCACAAATTGTGTATAAAAAATGTCTTAACATTTAATTACTTGACAAGTATCACATCGGATGCGCCTTAATCCATACTTTAATTTAATTTAATTTAATTTAATTTAATCTTTGCATTAACAAAGGCGTCACGTACTTAAAGATAGTGATTAGTGATAATTATTAACTAATTCGGCGCTTAAAGTTCAAATTAACATATAGAGAGTTTTCAATAGACAGTCTAATAGTGGCAAATGATAATGATGAAATTCAATTTCAATTAGTATTTTATTTAATATTATTTCAAAATTGAAATTGACCAAACTAATTATATTCATATATTTTGAGAGACTAATGAGCTTAATAACGGAGACCAAATTGTAGTAGTCGACTTGGTGACACAAGAAACATATATATAATTTTTTCACATGATGATATATAATGGATTTATAATTTTTTGTACACAAATATGGTAGGACTGGTGCATGTATTTATCTTTTTAAAGTATCTCATTTTCTATAATTAAATCTGATAAAAATTCATAGAAAAATTTTCCCTCTTAAACTTCAACCATTAAAAATTAAACTTATTCGATATAACTCGATATAAGAATATTTCTATCACGTTTTCTTCCCAAAAAAAAAAAAAAATATTTCTATGACATATTATCACCTGATAATTTAAAAACATTATTATTATTATATATATATATATTAACTTGTTTATATTTTGGATGAAAAAAAAAAACTTGTTTATATTTTGAATACTATATTTAGAGGCACCACTAGGCTTAAGGATAATTATGCTTGAATGAAGAAAACAAGAATTTACGATAGCTAAGACATCTTTGTTGCATAAATTTTGTCACAAAATGAGAGTTGCCATTATCAACGTTAACATTTGGTATTATATTATAATTCAATCAACTGATAATGGGAATCAATAAAAAAAATGACCGCGTGTTTCTTCTTATCATTTTTCCTTCTATTTTTACACATCAGTTAATATAATAACATTCTAATTTCATGGTACGCGTGTAGGGATGAGACTAATAATCGAGAATATTGAACTCGTAAAAGCACTTGAGAGTAGCTAGGGTTAGTTCGACCCAAATTCTCTTATATACGGCCGCAAAATGTTAGTGGGCACCAAACATATTATGTACATGAGAAAGTTAGTATATAATTTAATAATAATAACAATAAGGGTTAATTACACCTAGCCTCCCCAACTATTTAAATTTGTTGATATTATGTCCCCAACCTTTAATTTTTGTCCTGGGGGCCCCTAACCTTTCAACAGTGTTACACTTGAGGTCTCTCTAACGATTTTCATCAATTTCCACCATTAAAGTCAGAGGTATTATCGTAAAATATTAAAAATTAAATATTTTAATATTTTTTTTTAAAAAAGAGGAGGGTTCTGTTGGAAATGGCAGCATTTTGTTGTCATTTCTAGCAGCGCAGGAGGGAGACTCCCCCTCTTTTCTGGCAGGAAATGGCTGCCAGATGGCTGCCATTTCCGGCCAAAAAAGGGGCGAGGTCGGAAATGGAAGCCAAAATTTTAGGGGGGGGGGAGCCCCTAATGGCAGCCAAAAAAGGGGACTCTCACCCCTTTTTTGGCCGGAATTGGCGGCCCAGATGGCTGTCATTTCCAGCCAAAAAGGGGGGAGACTCCCTTTTCTGGCCGGAAATGGCAGCCCTTTGGGCAGCCATTTCCGGCCAGAAAATTGGGGAATCTCCCCCCCTGTGCTACCTGAAATAGCACACTTTGCTGCCATTTCCGGCACCGAAATGGCTGCCGGAGCACATGGGGGGTTCTCCCATTTCTTTCTTTTTCTTTTTTTTTTGTTTAAAAATATTAAAATATTTAATTTTTGGTATTTTAAGATAATACTTCTGACTTTAACGGGGGAAATGGATGGAAATCGTTAAAAGGACCTCAGGTGTAACACTGTTGAAAGTTAGGGGCTCCCAAGACTAAAATTAAAGGTTAGGGATGTAATCTCAACAAACTTGAAAGGTTGGGGACGCTAGGTGTAATTAACCCTAACAATAATTTCATTCATAGGGCTTAACTATTTATCAGGGTATTAGTTCAAAAAAAAAAAAACTATTTATCAGGGTAATTATGATTAAGGTTTTAGTTAGTTCCACGTACGTAGGCATTTTAATCAGTCTCGTTGTAATACTAACATATGGTACCGTTAACATTATTTGCTAGCATAGATGTGGCCCCAATAGGGTAAAAAGGTTGGAAAACTATCGCATGGTTCTATTATGAAACCATCTTGATGATGTGGAAAAATAAGATGAAGGCATGTGAATATATGAGATGTTTTATTTTCCTACTGGACAACATCATCAAAGTTGTTCTATAATTTAACCATCCAATAGTGTTATAACATTTCTAACTAATGAAAGGGTCCGTTACTTATTTTTAATTGGTCTATTTAAAATACAACGTCTGGGAATGGTGTTATGCATAAAGTATCATTGCTAGAAAATTAAAAGGAATTGAGGTTCCCAAAAGATTAACCTATTAGGTGGATCGTCTAATTCTTTACAAACCCATCTTTTACTTGATATCTGATCAATGAGATTCATTCACAGCTACAATCCCTCATTTCAACAAAGAACTGCATCATTTTGGCTTCTCCTTCAACTTCAATTGATGGTTCATCCATATCGCTTCGCTCTACTTAAGGCCCAAATCATCTACTACATCTGTAACCTTCTTACATAGGCATGCCCGCAATTTCATCAAAACCCAAATCTCCCACTGCGTCTACTCATCATCTTACATGGGTACAACCGTCTTGAGAGCCATCCATGTATATTTTTTCTATCACAATTCAATCTTAATACCCACATCTTTCGTTTGCCTGCATTCGTGGATCTCTCTTGTATTTCCACACATATAGTTAATTAAGTTCAGGGCTTAGCTTTGATACCCCTTGTAAGGGATTTGAGTTTCATCCCAAAAAATTTTCCCATTGAGCGGAGAAGTCTATATCCTTTATAAACTCTCATATCCAACCAACGTGAAATTTGTTACCCCTTTTTTCCCAACTAATACTTTCATCATTTTTTACTATTTTAGAATCCACAAAGCATTGGAGATGCTTTGATATTGGCCAAGAAGACTGGGCGTGAATGGTTATTTTCCTTCAGTATTGGCAGTCCAATCGTGGACAAATAAAATGGACAATCATAACCAAAAGCTATTCTCATCTATATATGGGGTAGACAAATGCCAAAACTTGTGTGGGCTTAAAATTATCATCACCTTTCGACTTCCAATCGATTATTTTTAAACTTTGACAAACAATGATAGAGAAATTTCCAATGTAAATAAATTAATAGTTTTATTTTTTAAAGGAAAATAAATAGTTTTTAGGTCAAACAGTAAAATGGGATTTGCAAGCCATAAAATTAATTGAGTGATAGTTTTCATTTTTTTATAAATAAATATTATAAGGGGATTATAGATTTGTAGGAGAGGGGAATTGAACCCTATAAGGGTGCATAGTCAGATGTCATTATGTCATGTGGGTCTTGGTTATATTTTGCATCTTCTTCTTCTTCTTCTTCTTAATTTGAAGACAGAGGAAATTTACAACTTTTGGAGTTGGAGTTTATGTCATTACATCATGTGGGTCTTGGCGATAATTGTTGTTACTTGCTCTTCTTGTTATTGTTAAGTTGAAGACGTAGAAAATTTACAACTTTTTGGGCTTGTAGTCAATGTTAAAAGGTTATCTTTATAAAAATAAAAATGAATAAATAAAATTGGGCTGAGTCACTATGTTTTGTTGGGGGAGGGGTATACAAGGCAATTTTTTTAAGGAACCAATGATGGTTCTTAAAAAGTAAGAAATCATCGATGGTTTGTTGCCTTTTTAGGCAATGTTAGTTCCAAAGGAACTAATATTGGTTCCTTTGAAAAACTCTCTAGTATATCCAAAGCAAATACCCTCATATTGCCTCGAGAAAAAAAATGAAATTCTCATTTCAAATATAGCCAACATGAGTTTAGTGGTTGTTTGATTCTCATTATGAGAATCAAATTATAATGAGAAATTTGAATTGAGTGGTGATAATTGAGCAGTTATAAATCAATGGTGTGTGATTTGGATTTTAAAAAATCAATTTTTCTTCAAACTAATTTTCTATTATATATTTATTTATTATCTATTAAAATAATTTTTCACTTACTTTTCATTTTGGATTTAGATTCGCATTTTTCATTACTTTTCAATCACACATTTTCTCCAAAGATAACTTTTTTCACAAAATCAATTTTTATATATCTAAATCAAGCACGTCAAACCACAGTGGTGGTCCTCCTGATAAATCCAGAATTAAATTACATTGCACTATCATGTGAAATTTTTGTATTAAAATTAAAATGTAAAAATGCACAAATTAATATCGTGTGTCCTACATGTACAAATAAATAACTATATAACATTTCTCGAAAACAAATAAGTATTATATATAAAAAATATTATAAGGTAGGAACATTTGGGAGGATTAAAAACAGTCTACAAGTACTCCGCAGATTGCATATGTGGTGCTGCCACGTCAGTATTCGAGCTTCGTAAGTAATCGTAACTGAGCTTTTGTAGACTCTGTAGAAAAATTCACATTTTCTCATTCCTTCCTTTTAATTCATAATAATAATTATAAAATTACCATTCTAGGCCTATCTATTTTTACAAAAAGAAGTGACGATAAGGTAACAATGTTACATCTATTAAATTAAAAGTGATGTGATATTTTTTTCCCAAAAAAAAAAAAGTGATGTGATCTTTAGAAAAATAATATCATGTCATATGTATAATGTGTAAAATATTATTTTATTGTGGGAGTTTAACAGGTTCTACTACCCAAACCTCTCTCTCACTCAAGATTTAAATATTTGAAGAGCAAGATGTAAGTTTCAGAACCACGTACCCTCTAGCTTGAGAGGGGATGTAAGTTTCAAGACAAATATAATGCGTTTTCAGTAAATCAGAAAACAGAGAATGAAATCAGAAAGAAGAAAATGTTTTACAAAATGAAAACACAAAAAAAAAAAAAAAAAACAAAAACAGAATGGACCCTGTGTTTCTAAAGAAATCTTAGAAGCACTCCTTGTGGCAAAGGATCGCTAGATGAAGAAGAAAAGAAGGAATAAGGTTAGAGTTGCAGTACAACAACCTTAAAGGTGTGAGCCAAGGAGTGGCACTTATAGCATCTGTTAGTATAACGTTTTTACCATTTGAATTTTACCATGCCAGAATTTGAGTCAAAGCAGGTGAAAAGAGTAGGAACAGTGCCTGTATTTTGAGTTACTGTTGGCTGCTAGAGATTAGGGATAAGAATTGTGTAAAAATTAAAAGATCCACAGCACGTTTTCATTTTATCATTATGGATAATGTAATGTGAATTGATTGTTAACAACAAATAGACAAGTAGAGACCATTATAAGAAGCTTTATTTTATTTTATTTATTTATTTGATATAAGGGGAGATTGGGAAATATAGGTGTGGTTCGAATTTGAGAATTTCAATTCAAAACATCTATGTCTGACTATTCCATTACACCACTTATTTGAACCACCCATTAAATAAGTAGCTGAAACAAAAGAAAATTTGGAAATCAACCGCACAAAATTTTGACATTTGTTTTCGCAAAATTGACGTTACACCTATGTAAATAAATATGGGACAAGGTTTTTTTTTCTTGATGTCTTCTTCATTTGTCATTTTGAGGAAAAATATCATGTGAGGACTCACATTATTGAATCCACGTGGAACCCTTTGAGGAAAAATATATCATCTTCTTATATAAAAGATGATGTGATTTATAAGTCAACTCACAAATAAGCCAAACATTAATTGAGCAGAAGTTTCCCTTAAAAAAAAAAATGGAAGTTAAAAACACCCTTTTGGTATATATAATCGGGATTTTCCTCTTGCGATGGGAATTTTTTTTTTTTTTTGTTGTGTTTAGCTTAATCTGTCTTGGAAATTCATATTTGTAAAACATCTTTTAACAAATATTTTACAAAAAAAAAAAAAAAAGGTGAGTTTTTGTCAAGACCCTTGTAGTATAATGGCATCCTAATTAGTTCTAAATTCTTGATCAAATGTTCGGTTTCTCCCCCGTACAATCCCTCTATAATAAAAAAAAAGAGTGATTTGATCATATTATCCACCTGTACTATGTTATTAGCCAAAAAGTAGCATATAGTAAGATGGTGAAAGTAAAATATTTTGTAAAAGAATATTTACAAATAGAGTTACTTATCCATCTTTATTTTGAATTTCTAGTATGCTATGAGGTCAATATTTGCTCTTAAACTGAAATATCATCCACGCTCATAATACATATATAATGAATATCAATTTGCAAGCATCTATTTTGAATAAAGCCAATAAATCCGATCTCAAGTTTGGTTTATGTCAAAAACGTTGTGCAAATTTTAGAATATTGGTTCATGCATATGATTCTTTTCAATTAATATTCACATTTCACATCAATTTGATGATATATGTGTAAGGTCGCTAAAGGAGTCGCCGGGAATCCAAGGTTAATATGTGCTGTCATTACTCTTTAGTCACTCTCTTTAAAAATACTAGTCTTTTTGATGAGAGTGAGTCTTTTTGAAGAGAGTGAGGGAGATTATGATGATATATGTGTACTTGAGGAGGAGTAATTACAAAGAGATTATTTTGAGTAGTCGTCCAGGCACACTTATTGATTACCAGGGGTTGCTTCACTTATTGACATAGGGAGTCGCTAAAGCTACTAGTGAGTGATCATGTATTCGCGAGGGTTCCTATTGAAAGAGTCGTCTCATCACCATTGGCTAGAAATTGTCATCAAGGGAGCTGTGTCATTCAAAGTCTCTTTGACTGTCAGTACAAGGATCACTTAGTGAGTTGTAACAAGTAAATATGTGTAGCATATGCTAATCAGATGTAATTTTTCCCTATCTTTTTCCCTATAAATAGGGGATGGTTTGTCACAAAAGGGGGTGATTTCTTTCACAAAATCAATATCTACAACTTTCTTAATTGCTCTGAGATCTTATCTAGATTAGGCTCTACGTAGAGAGCTACACTTGAACTCGAATCACAATTGATTCGAATAAGTGGGTACACAGAAAAATTATGGGAAGCTATTTATTCGGTAATGTAATTGAAATGGAAAGGAGATTTTAAGTGTATGGATTGAAAGATAAAAATTGGATAACTAAAAAAAGTTAGAACTCAAGAAAGTGAGTACATGGAGTTCATTTAAAGGGCCAAAACTAAAAATGAGTCAAAGAAAACAGGCTAATTTACTCTCAAGTATAAAGTAATCAAGCGATTCTCGACTGTAGTTCTTAAGAGGATCCTCCTTCACAAGTAAAAGTGAAGATTGATGGTGATTGGATGGAAATGTAATGTTGGGAGGTCCTTTTTTGCAACTCATTGAAATGTTTGACATAGGAGAATGGAAATATTTTTACCCGGAGCAATTTAGAGATCCTTTTTAGCACGGGCTGCAATAAAGTAAATTTTAGTTTGACATAGGTGACGGAAAGCAAAATTCTTCTAAATTTTTCTCTTTTCAGGCTAAAAACTTTCCCCCATATTCGGCCATGTTTGTGCCAATTAATAGCTTGTTATTAAAATAAGTAAAATTGAAGTACAGTACCGTCTCTCCAGGTCTGCGAAAACTAGATTACTTTTTTATCGGACATGTTGGAATGTACCTGGAACAATCAAACTTATCACAACATGAGTTCACCAAACGCGATCATGAGTTCACCAAACGGATCCAGCTTAGTTGATTATGATTAATTTGCAATTTGGATTATTAAAAGAATTAATATAATGTTTAATTACTTCACTTGACAAGTATCACATTCGATGCTGCCTTAATCCATACTAGATAACTTAATCTTTGCATCAACAAAGGTGTCCACGTACTTAGATAGTGATTAGTGATAATTATTAACTAGTTGGGCTCTTTAAAAGTGGGATTACGATTTATATGAAAAATCAAAAAAAAAAAAAAAAAGATTGTGACAGTATCCCATGAAATATATGTTTGGTAATTTGTTTGGTTGGTCCACCAGGAAATATGTTTGGTAATTGGTATGCCCCTTCTCTTTTCTTTTCTTTTTCTTATTTCCTTTTTTTTTTAACTGGTATATAATGCCTACACGCGGTACAGAAACACCACATGACATTTAACAAAACTATAATAATTCTTTGATTTATATGCTTGATTACGTACATACATAACATGATAATTAAAAAAATAAAATAAAATCGTGTCTCGCTATACTAGATACATATTGAATATTTCATGACGTTAATTTATAAAATAAAACTCTGCACCTTATCATTGTGTAGGAATTTAAGAGTTGTAATCACATATCAAATCTTTACAAATGTACATAATAATAATATGAAAGGGAAAGAACAATCTTACAAGAAACGGATCAAATTAGATGATTCCATCAAGAAAACGAGAAGCAAAACTTATAATCAAGTCCAATCATTTATGAGATAAAACATATACTTCGACTCTGTCAAGTGATTTTAAGAGTAGATTAGAACATGGTTAACGGATTTAGTCCCAAATTTTGTTTTCATTACGGGCAGAAATTTGACTCTGACAATGGATGCTTTAAATGTGACAAGAAAATAATCATTCCCTAGTATTTTTATGTTATTATTATGCCGCTTCTTAGAAAGAAATTTTACTCAATTAACTTCTGCCTCGTTACTCAAGTCTTAAAGGTTCCCATATTGCAACACAGATCCTAGATTACACTTTTCATTTACTAGTTTTGGAATTTCGATGATACGATTTAAAATTTTCAAGTTAATTGGAATTTCGCTTTTCCTTTTGGGGTTATCCTAATATATGGTCATCTTTCCATATTGAAAATAGTAATTTACATTACGTTACTAATATACCCTTATTTATTTAATACTACTTAGTTACAATTATCAATTTTAAAATTTACTCACTAGATTTTTTCACCCGTGCTTTGCACAGACAGAGTTATAATGTACGCTTATATCAAAATTAACGTATAAATGTGGACATCATGTCATAAATAAAGTATAATATACCAATTGTATCGTATAAAATTACGAATTGATATGAGAATTACAATTCACTATGGAATATTTAAAGTAAATATTTGAGTTCATAATTCTAGTATCATCCAAACACGTCGTGTAAATTCACATGGCTAACCTATATAAAGTTATAATAATTAACAATCAAGTAATTAGGGATTGATAATTTGAAACATCAACCCATAAATTTGTGGAGACCTGCCCCTAATAAGATTGACCTGTCACGCCTAATCAGAGTAAAATGATGGGTATGAGGCAATATTGTCTATCCTACAATGGGTCCAGGGTGGGTGCGGGTTTGGTTGGACCCGCCCCATAGACCCGTGACCGATCTAGCATTTTCTTTCTTTTTTAAATAAAATTAATTCTAAAAATGTGTAGAAATATTTAGATACGGTAATTTGACCTATCGACCTATAAATTTGTAGCAATTTATTTTTATTTTTTATTATATTATTTTTTTGAAAGAATTTTCTATCGAATTGAAAGAGATCGTGCTAGTATATTAGTTAATGTTGGGAACTTTAAAATTCTAAATAAATGTTTTGATTTATTCTACGTTCATCAATTAATAATGCGTTACACATAATATTAATTGAAAATGATAAAAATTCATAAGTCATTTCGTGGGTCATGGTGGCGTTCCACCCCATCCCATGACCCCGACCTATCTTGACCTGCCTTATAAAATATTGGACAAAGACGTGTTATCGGATTTGCATAACAAAAACAATAAATATATAATTTTGATACTATATTAATAGTTACCCTCTTATATACTCGATTAATGATTTACTATATTTCACATTCAAGTTATCTAACTTATTTCATATTATTAGTTAACAATCTAATAATACGTATCGGGCATGTGCATACGCGTATTCATTCGATACCTGTTCAGATAAAAATTTTCATACTCATGAGAAAGTACCCTCTCGACGTACCTTTTTTATGAGCAAAATTCAAAATTGATATTTATAATTAAAATATTAAATATAGATATATTTTTAACGAAATGTAAGGGATCTTAGACTTTTAATATAAATGAAGACCATATATGTGCGACATCCTAAAAAATTCCTTTTGATAAGATCAGATAATTAGAATGGAGGGAGTAATTATTTTGTATAGTTCCTTTTCTTCTTGTGGATTTCATATCTCTTTGTTCATAAAATTTTCTCTAAAATTCATTATTATTTTCGTTAAATTAAAATATCGTAAATTAGTATTCAACCAGTACGTTGCACCGTGAGGTAAATTCTCAATATTTCATATAAAAAAATTCATTACATAAATTGCAAAAAAAAAATAAATAGTCATAATAGAATAATTAAATTAAATGAAATAACAACATGAATTCAGTCGATATTTTGAAAGCTTCACATCTGTAGAGAAAAAAGAGTAAGCAAATAATTTTTTTACATCCTCTACAACATAATCGTTGCATCATAATGACATAGAAACAAAGATTAAAAAAATAGTCACAAAGATTTTCAAGTTAGATCATATATTTCAAGAAAATAAAATTTACTCATATATTATTATGACATAATTATATTATGTGTGTCTTTAGCTTTTAGTGTGATATAGATAAATGGATTTTTATTGCACAAAAAAAAAGAAAATAAATCAATTGGTTTGCTCTAGGTTATTATGATCTAAGTTACCATTTATAATATAAACTATTTTGAAATAAATTTTGATTTCTATATTATCAAGAACTCTGAAAAGAAAATTTTGAAAATCAAACAAAGATAAACAATAAAGAAATAAATAAATAGAGATAATACCAGATAATTAATTTAAAATGCCTTCATTTTCAAATTCTTCAGTAGCAAGAAGAACAATTTTTAAAAATACGAATCCATAAAAACTTGAACAATTACTCGCCGTCGAATTTAAATCGGTAGCGGATAATAAAAAATTATAAAAACTTATAATTATATATAAATGCTGACAAAAAAAGAAAGAAATGAGCAAACTAAAATAAAAAAAGAAATACAAAAAACTAATAAACTAATATAAATTATTAAAAACTCGTGATGAATATCCAAATAAGAAAAATTTAATTTTTAAAACTCAAAAATGAGACTTATAAGTTTTTCAATTTTTTTTAAACTTTGTTTTAATGAAGGAGTTTCTTTTTTTGTATTATCTAGGTTAGTGAGTTAATTCTGCGTTGACAAAACTTGTATATTGATAAAATTACACTAACTCCAAGTTATTCTATATTCGGAAGACTTTCATTAAGAAACCCGAACATGGAGATCCATAGTGGCTGAATTATAATTTCTCCAATAGAAAAATGGTTTTTTTTTTTTAATTTACAGATCTAGAGTTTTATGCATGACAAGTAGCAACGTAAAATTTTTATAGACAATAATTTAAAAAAGCTTTTCCAATTGGAACAACAGTAAAGAATAATACTTAAAACGTAATGCCCCGAGTCCTGTAACAATTGCATCACGATACACAGATATATATAGTTACTATGCCCGTATAATACATAAAAGTGTTACATAAACTGTCACGATTTCAAGAAAATTTAATTCAATTTTATAATTTTCATGCAATCTACGACGCTAAATAATAATAAATAATAATATATATTGTAATAATAGAAAAGTGATATTTTTTGGAGTTTGGTTATCATAAATTCCAGGATTCTAAGAAAGGAAAATTTGAAAATTATATAAAAATAAAATTTTGTGATTTTAGAAGGGTAGGAATTATAGAATGAATTTTGAAAAATTGTGCAACATTTTGATGATATCAGTAAAATTATAGGCGGAAAAATTATAATTAAGAATCTAAATCCAATTGAAAATTCTTTTATTATATATTATATGATATGATTAAATAGGGATAAATTAAGAATACAAAGCACAAAATATGTTTTTCCATTAAGTTTTTAATCATTGCAGTCTATAACTTTTAATATATGTTTTACATTTGTAGGCGCTGGCTGAGGAGAACATGCACAACAATGGAGTTCTGAGGTTGAAAAGTGGGGAGACGATGCATCATTTGAGTATGGAAATATAATGACGCTCACATTTCTGACGCGGGAGTTGATCCATTTAGACGAGCCTAGAATGACGCATGGAAACAACAGCGTATCAACATCGAACTGTTCAACGGGTTGCACTATCAAAGATATCAAAGAAGATATGGTGTCATCAAGCAAGATCTCGGATAAGGGATAATCAAAGGAATGATTTCATGTTTACCTTATGGGTGAATTTCACAAATCATCCCCAACCTTTCAGTTTAGTCTCGATTTCGTCTTTAACCTTTCTTTTATCACCTCACAGCCCCCAATCTTTGATAAATATACACAAATCCTCCCTTTTTACACTATTCCACCAAAATTTTAACAAAAAGACGATTATACCCCCTTAAACATTTTAAATTTTTTTAAAAAAGTTTAAAAATAATAAAATACTTAAAAATCACCCCACCCCACCCATAATGGCAGCGAAATGAGGGGAATTCTCCCCCCCCCCCATTTTGGCAGCAAATGCTGTTGGAAATGGCAGTAATTTTACTACAATTTCCTGCAGCATTTGTACTGCTGGAGCAGCAACTCTGACGGCCGGACTTCCTGCCGTAAGTGGGGGGGTGGGGTGGGTTTTAAGTTTTTTATTATTTTCAACTTTTTAAAAAAATTTAAAAGGTTTAAGGGGTATAATCGTTCTTTTGTTAAAAATTTGGTGGAATAGTATAAAAATGGACGATCTATGTATGTTTATCAAATGTTAGGGGCTGTGAGGTGACAAAACAAAGGTTGAAAATGAAATCGAGACTAAACTGAAAGTTAGGGACGATTTGTGAAATTAACCCTTACCTTATCTTGTAACTTATTGTATTTTTGTAAACTTTTTTGTGATTAATATATTCTATATAGGATAATGCATATAGTGCATGTGATAACTCATATTGTATTTGTTAGTTGATTTACGTCAAAGCCATTTGTTCTATAAATATGTCATTCATTGATTAACATGTTATTCAAGTTTGCTTCTCCTCTCTGACTCTCATAATACGTCCCTTTCCTTTTCTTCTTCCCTTCCAATATTTTACATGGTATCATAGCTCCCCTCTAACGACAAAAAATGAGCAACTCAAATAACAACTCTCAACCTGGTTCTGTAATACAACCACTGTCTTTAACTTCACCGCTGATCAGTGGCGTAGTCAGAAATTATTTTTTGCAGGGGTGAACAACAAACACACACACACATATATATTACGAAACTTAATTGCTAATAGTTTTATATATTAATATTTACACCGCAAAATAGCTTCATATTGTGTATTACACGCAAAATCAAACCGAGTAAATATATCAGTTCAAGTAGATAAAGGTGAAATATAATGCATCTATACTTAATAAAAGTTATGATATTTTAACTCTTCTTCACTTAGAGACTCACCTTTTAAATTTTAATATTTTAGTCTTTATAAACGAAAGTAACATATAATAACGCTTTGCCGAAACTTGTTGCTTATTAGTTCCCCTTCTCACACACACCATAACTATAAAACTAAGGGCATACCCACGTAAGAAATATAAAAAGAATAAGGGCTTGTAATTTAGCTTTCAAACTTTGTTCTCTTACATGTTACAAAATTAAGACAAATATACACATTGCACAAAAGAAATAAAATAATCATTCTAGACATGTAATCACAAATTAAATCTAGTGATCCACAATTAATATTGATTTGTCTCTTTGACGCTCAAAGAAAAAAA
>CAVNYN010208745.1:0-10718 GCA_963692815.1 Nyctanthes arbor-tristis
TGTCTAATGGTATTACTTGCCTTTTTACCATCCCTACTAGGCTCACTTAATAGCATATCATATCAAGTAAAATATAATTAATAACTATTAGTTAACAATAAAATAATCAAAATACTGCACCTCTATGTGGATAATGTTAAAATATAATTTGATTTAGTATCATCCCATGCCATGCAAGAGATTGTACGGGTGAGAATCTAGTTAGGTTAAACACACATAAGTGGATAATAATAAATTCAAAAGATATTAGAGTGCGTTTGATTGCAAGTATGGAATTTAGCTGAGAAGAAAATATTTTCCTGTCAATTGAATTACCAGTAATTGAATTCCATATAAAATGAATTGCAATATGTTTGATTGGAAGTGAAATTTCCTAGAAAAAAATATGAATTACCTAGAAAACAAAAATCATACACCCCCCATAGGAAAATATTTTCCTTATTTTCAAGGAAAATATAGTTACGTGATCAAAAGATGGAAAATATTTTCCATGGAAAAAATGTGAATCAAACACCACAAAAGTATAAATATAGGTGGAAAATCTCATTTTCCATGGAAAATCCTTACCAATCAAACACACTCTTAGTAGAATTGAAAGTATACTTAATCTAATTTAAATAGAATTAAAAAATCTTTAGAGGCAATTCAAACAAAAAATTAGAATTACAATTTTGATAGAATTAGGAAACGGGAATTCTGAAACATCACATTATTAATGGAGCTTAAATTTAGGGAATTTAAAATGGATATCGATATGGATGATAATTTAGGAAAGATAAAAAAAAATCCGGACAATGATCTTATTAGAACCTGCCTTATAGAATAAGTAGTACAAATATCCCTTTTTTCATTATTTCTTAAGTAATTTTCCTATATCTATATATTAGCGAGTCGGCCCACCACTAATTAATTTCCCTTACATACTATACGTCGGTATTGATCACTACGGTTTTTGGCATATTCTGTATTGATTAACAAGAATCAATTCGTCGAGAGAGGCAACATGGTATTCGTGAGCAGTGACGATGAGATGTTCGAACTCGAGGAATCAGTGGCGGTTCAATCACGAAAGATCAAATTCATGATCGACAATAAGTGCTTCGATACATACATCTCTCTTCCAGATTACCTGATCACTTTTGAAGTCTTGGCTAAAGTTATCGAGTACTGTAAGCAACACGCTGAAGCTACCAACATTGACGACGCTCTTCCGATCTTGATGCTAATTTTGTAGAAGTTGATCCCGATACTCTCTATCGTCTCCACACGGTACGTATCTCTTTCCCTACCCCCGTTTTTCTCCACATGCATACATGATATATCTCTATTAAATTAGCCTAGCTAGCTCGGGTTAATTTCTGACTATCAGCATAATTGTTTGTTACAAAAAATACATATAACGTCACAAAAAAAAAAATACTAATTTAATTTAGTTGGCCTTTCAATGTAATAATAATTTTGTTGAAACTTTTAGAGTAATGCAGCAAGCTAGGAAACTCCGAACTGGAAACGAGAAAGGGCATGCCAAAATACAAGAAACATTATTTTTAGAACAAAGCAGGTAATGAAAATGACTTAATATATTAATTAATTTTAAAATTTAATATTTAAATTAAAAATTAAACAATAGAAAGTAATTAAAAAAAAGGCACTTTTAGGTGTTAAATCTCTAGTATGATTTAAAGTTTTATACAACAATTAAAGTCAATTTCAAGTTTTAATAGTTATGTTAAGTTTATATTATACATAGAGGCTATTAATTAAGTTTTTCTTTGTTAAAAGTTTTCAAAAGTTTTGATTCAACGTTTCCTAAATGTTTCGATGTATAGAGTTTTTGAACTTTAATAAAAATATAAGAAACTCTTTTTTGAGTTTTAGAAATATTTTCGAAGAGTTTTTGTGTCCTAAATATGTTGATGTCTGAAGCGGAAACGTTAGCCTTAGCTTATAGAATCCCATGTTACAATCTTTAATTGCTAACAACTAGTGGGTGTGATTTCAGGCTGCAAATTATTTAATAATCAAGAGCTTGTTGGACCTTACATGTCACAAAATAACAGAGATAATCAAGAAAGAAGACATCATAGATGAAGCTCATGAGACTTTACAAATCATGGGAGACTTGCTCCTCATTCTTGGAGAGGAAGTGGAGTTTTTCGAACAGCATCAAGAGCAATTAAGAAAAAAATATCCAGTAATGACGGGTACCGATTTCAAGCAAACATGGGATATGAGAAGAAACATCCTAAGGATAAACTTGAACCGTTTACAGATACGGCAAGCAAATTTTCTTGGAGAACGAGTTGGCGATTTACCGGATGTTGAGACTATGCGTCAAAAAGTAGTAGATGTTATCAAGAGAGAAAATACTTTACAAGAAATCTACGAGTCATTCATGATAAAGAGAGATGTCTTTGAAATGAGGAGAATCCTCATCCATATTTTGAGAAGGGAAGAATTGTTCCTTGATGGCATGCATGGTAGCAGTTTATTTGCATTATCAGAGTCTTTTCAAATTGGAAGGGATGACTTTCTCTCTCAAGTTAAGAGAGGCCTCGTGATCTTGCTAAAAAGAGAATTAGGATTTCTCTAGAAATAAGAAGTCAGGTGATATTGATATGTCATGAAATGTGTTTTTTAATACATTATTATATGTTTCTGCAATTTCACTACCAAGCTTAGAGAGGTTGCTCTTCCAATGTAGTTGTCGAATGATTCAGTTTTACTTGCTTTGTTGAATCTCTGTGTGTTAATTAACATACATGTACTTTTAGAGAGAGAATTGGGGTGCGAGGACTCTGTGAATATGTATTTTGAGAGAGAGAGAGAGAGAGAATCGTGTTAAATGAATTGAGGTGCGACGGATGAAGCTGACATGATTTCCAGATGAGAACGGGGGTGAAGAAAAGCATTCAAAATTAATTGATTGACAAGCGGGGTAACATTTTCTAAAGTTAAGGGGTGTAAGTTTTAAAGTACGAAGACATTTGAAGTAGTTTTTCTAAAGTATAGTGGCATTTGCACGCGTCACAATTTTTGCCAAAACCTATCTACTTTTGTTCTCTTTCTGGGTTTTTTTTTTTTTTGCCCTTTTTTTCCCTTTTTTCTTTTGTTTTGGAGATAAAATCATCACTATTTCAAAATTGAATTACCTTTTCAATCTTGACACATTACCCAATCTTTTTATATTTGTACAATTGAATCCCCACTAATTCGTACGACCTTTGATTTAATTGAATTTAGTCCTACACGGTTAGTTCTAATATGAACCCCAATATTTTGTCAAATTAAAACTAATTATAAACATATTAACTATGTAATTTCTATTAAGTGTTACTAGCATTTTTTTCATTTTAAGTATCAGTAAGAATAATTCTATTTGAACAAATTACTAGAGAACAAGTGTAACAAAATAAAAATTTGGCCATGTGATTACTATTGATGAAAATGTGATGTTATGTATTAAAAAATTAGATCCTGTTATGTGCCAGTTTTATTTAGATTTTTATATATCTTTTTGTTCAAATAGCACAACTCTTTTATAAATTGACACTTCATTTTGAAATTTAATGGTATTACCACCTCTCCTATAATAATTTTCTAATTTTCCTTTTTAATCCATTCCAAAATATGGTACACTTTGCTATTAAGAAATTAAGTAGAATATTAATTTTCTTTTATGCATGTATTTAATGAGTATTGTAACCAACAAAATAGTATTATTTAAAGTGTAATATTTAAAGATATTCCTCTATTCTTTTTTTTTTTGTCTCAAGTTATATTATTTTAACCACATCCCATTCATCATCGACTCATCACTTTAATTATTTTGTACAATACTTATGTCTCTCGTTCTCTTAACCAAATGGTAAATCTCTCAGACAACTATAGAAATCCTCAAAACACACTGCTGGTTATGCCTTCAATTTTAATGCGGTCTCTATTACAACTGCGGATATGACTTTTTTTTTTCCTAAAAAAATTGGAGAACATTCACGTTTCCAATTGTATCTAGATCGGAAGAGCATTTTTATGGGTTTTTTTGTTGTTCTTAGAAATTAAACAAAAAAAAAATGGTTTTGTAGATTGAATTTTGAGACGGACTTTTCAAATTTGAGATTGCTGACTCTACTGTTGGTCGTTCTATCCTTTTTAATTATGAAAATTTTGATTAAAAAATAAAGATCATAACAAGACTTTTACTTGACGTTTGTGGTATGTATATGAATATTGATATCAATTTCAAATTTGATTTGAATAACGTTTGTATTTCTTTATTGAATTACATAGAAACAAAGAAGCTGTAATTGGGGTTTTCAATTGTCATGTAGTAAGGAAATAAATTAGGATTCTTATTTGTGGTGAACATAAAAAATAGATTAGGTTTTCATTTTATAGTGTATTTAAGAAATTAGGCTAATATAAAGGTTATTTAAGTTATTTAATCATTGACATTTTTAATAAATAAGAAAAAATTTAAAATTGTGGTGTGATTAGTAAAAATAGTGGCGTAGATATAACCATTGTTTCATTAAAAGGAGATTCATCTCCTTTTAGTATTAGAAAACGCAAATAAGTACGCAATGAAAATTATGGATTATAAACATTAGTTTTTTCTCAAGATCATAATCTAATTTTGGAAAAATAGAAAGGAAAAACTTCAACATTCATGTTTCTTCAAAATTCCATTTTTTTTTCCTTTGGACTTCTAGGTAAATTGTTGCCTCTGTTAATTAATAGTAATAATCGATATTAATAACCAAATATATAAATAGGAATTATTCAAAAACCTAGAGAAAAAAAAATTATCGACTACTGTTTCAGGTAGAAGGGGATTGATTGATAGATGATATAATATACAAGCAAATGAAGTAGTTGTAGTAAAAAAAAAAAATTTTGTGGTGAACCTAGTAATAATTATAAAGAAAAAATAAATGGCTATATATGTCATTTTATCATTATCTATTTTTGTAAGTGAAAATATAATCTAAAATTGTGGTGTGATAAACATTTTATATGGTGGTAATATAATTAGTCAAAACCCAAAAGATATTCCTCTATTCCTTTTTTGTCCATCCCAAGTTATATTCCTCTTTCTATATTTTACTTTTTAATTTTCTAAAATACATCTATTTATTGAGCATGGTAATCAACACTAAAGAATATATAAAATGAGATATTAGATAAACCAAATGACATATTATGAAGTACATTATTTAATTATATATTTCTAACAATATTAATTGAGTTTTCTTAATTTCTGTGATAATAGAAAGGGAATATCTTTTTAGAATGGAGAGAGTATTAAATTTTACATTTCCAGTACTGTTAATTGCACTTTTCTTAATACTTGTGAAAATTAGAATTAGACCATCTTTGTAGGACATTTGTAGTATTTATTTATTTGACCAGTCTTCTTTTCATTAAGGGTGGCTATATCTATACCACGCTTTTTACTAATTACACTATATGATGAAAACATCACTATTAAAGTGCAACTTTTATATAAAAATCACAATTACTTTACTAATCTAGCCCTATCTTTTAAAAGTAAAACAAAAAGAAAAAATAAATAAACAAACCTTACACCACACCACATCCCATTCATCATCGATTCATCACTTTAATTATTTTGTACAATACTTATGTCTCTCGTTCTCTTAACTAAACGGTAAATCCCTCAGACAATGCTGGGTATGCCTTCAATTTCAATGCGGTCTCTATTACAACTGAGGATATAACTTTCTTTTTGCCAATAAGTTTAGTTATTTTGGGTTTTTTTTTTTTGTTTCTAGCAAAATTGGATAACATTCACGTTTCCAATTGTATCTACTTTTTTGTGGGTTTTTGTGTTGTTCTTAGAAATTAAACAAAAAAAAAAAAAAGGATTTGTAGCTTGAATTTTGAGACGGGCTTTTCATATTTTGAGATTGCTACTCTATTGTTGGTCGTTCTATCTTTTTTAATTATGAAAATTTTGATTAAAAAATAAAGATCATAACAAGACTTTTACTTGACGTTTGTGGTGTATATATAAATATTGATATCAATTTCAGATTCGATTTGAATAACATTTGTATTTCTTTCTCGAATTACGTAGAAACATAGAAGCTGTAATTGGGGTTTTCAATTGTCGTGTAGTAAGGAAATAAATTAGGATTCTTGTTTGTGGTGAACATAAAAAATAGATTAGGTTTTTATTTTGCAGCGTATTTAAGAAATTAGGTTTATATAAAGGTTATTGAAGTTATTTAATCATTGGCATTTTTAGTAAATAAGAACAAATTTAAAATTGTGGTGTGATTAGTAAAAATGGTAGTGTAGATATAACCACCATTTCATTAAAAGGAGATTCGTCTCCTGTTAGCATTAGAAAACACAAATAAGTATGCAATGAAAATTGTGGATTATAAACATTAGTTTTTTCAATACAAAATTCTATGTGGAGATCGGAAGAGCAGTAATCAACAATCAACGACTTATATCTTTTCAAATTTTAATGTTGCAAAAAATGAAAATAAAGTTGTTACATCTAATTTCATTTTTATAATATTAAATTACATTCCAATAAGATAGAAAGCCGGGTATGATAAAGTACTAATGCCAGGAAGACACCATCACATTTATCAGCAGAAAATGTTACCGCCAGGTATAATATCGATCAACTCCCAAATTGATGTTGTGAAACTCAAATTTGACCAATGTAAAAGACGCAAATAATGATATGGGGGCGATACCTTCATCCAATAATCCATTCCAGAAATTGAACCCCCACACTTAAACGCAAAAGGCAACAGATTGCGAATTAGCTCATGAAAAATGAACTCCAAAAGAATGGTTGGAAAATAGAATTGTCTTTAAAGGCAAACGAGTTTTTTAAAATAGAAAAGTGGGGGAAAAAAGTAACAAACGACAGAGTTGTGCTGGCCAGATGCGATTTCTAAATTGGAATTAGAAAATAAATAATTATTTACATCACTCTGACGTTACCTTGACATCAGATGCAGGGACGTGCGCATGGCTAGCTATAGCCTAGTAGGTCCAAAATTTTTTTCCAATAATTTAAATAGCTAACAGTTTATTTTATATGTAGAAATGTAATAAATAATGCCTTATTGATTCTTTATTTTTGTTGATTTCTTGAGTTGATGAATGTGGCAAATTTATTTAATTAGTTAATTTGAATGCTTTTTCTAATTGGTTCATGATTTTGATAATTTGTTGACATTGTTGTTGTGGTTGTGACTTGAGACAGCTTTACTTAATCAATTTAATTGAATTTCTTTGGCTTGTTTCTATACTATTTGAGACTTGAATATAGATAATTAGACGCAATAATTTATTATCTTAACAGATGTTAAACTAAACTAATGTGATAAATATTGCAAAATTAGGTGAATAATAAAACGTGGAACATGTTTTGCGACAAGAAACCGAAATGGGTGATGTTTGATTCTCAGTTTGAAGTCCACATCTTTTATTTCATTTGGCAAGTCTATTTTTTTGCGGTGAAATAAAAGTCTCTCAAATACAATGATCATTAAACGGCGAGTTTTTTACTCTCACATGCACCGAATTCGATGATTTGGAACCACAGGAAGGTTTAAACGGCGACCAGATCCTAATTTCAACCGCCGACAATGGCAACTGGGACTTGCAATCAATTCTGAGTCACAAAATACTCAAAATAAAAGGCAATCCAAACAGGCAAATTACCTTTTTCTTTGTCAATTTCGTTCGACCTAATTTATTAAATTGATTACTAAACGCGTGTCGTGTTTCTGGTTCTTTTTTCCTGTACATTAAAAATTCACAGGCTGATTGAGAAATCTTCACAGGCTGATTGAGAAATCTTCTTATTTTCGCGGGCTCCTCCGCGGAAGCTTTTGGTAATTGAATTCCGAATCAATTTATTTATTTAAATTTCATTGTGTTCCATTAAATTTGGATCAAGTACTTTAAACTAATTTTCTTGTGAATTTTTTCAGTGAATCGAGTCTGGGAAGTATCCCCATACATTGGGATGCAGAGAGTAAGCTACTTAGGTATTTGATCTTATATTGAATTTTACATTATAGTTTTACTTATTATCACTTATCTAAGAATTATATAATAATAATTACATTTTTTTTTGGGTACAATTACAGATTTTTTTTATAAGAATTATGTAATCTATATATTAATAAATTGAATCTTCAATTGCAAAACATTCAATTTGGTTTCATATTTTATTTGAGAAAATCTTTTATATTTTATTTTATTTGGTTTTGTCCCACTAATATTAGTAACCGCATATTATTGATACAAAAAATTAACTAATATTAATAACCGCCCACTAGATCACTGTTGGTAACCCTCACTATTAATAAAAAATTAATTGTAAAAGTATAAAAACTTAAACTATTATTAGTAACCGCCTACTGTTGATAATTGACCACTATTGATACAAAAACTAAACTGTAAAAGCATTATTACTCAATATATTACACCGTAAAAAGGTGTCTAAAGAGTACAATGAAACAAGATCTTACAATTTTTCAATGCAAATTAGGGCTTGGGGAACATCACTTTAGTGTTTTACAATGCTCCAGTGATAACATTGAAGATAGAAAATTAGAAAAGAAACCACTACCCCCTCATTATTTTTAGTTAAGGTAGTCAGTTGTCTGCATTTATAGGTGAGAGCATCCCGATCCTTTTAAACAATACATTTTTTAAAAAATTAATTCTATAAAACTTACCAATATACAGGAAATTAAAGTACAAAAAATAAAATGAAAAAGATGAATATGAAACCAAATTACTTCTATTCTACCAGAAAAAAAAATCAACTCTTCTATAGTTTTGAAACAGACTTAAATGTGTTACGGTTGAAAGGTAGGCATTTAAATGCATTCATATGAAAGCATCCCGGTCCTTTTAGTTCCAGCATCCAATAGAAATGTTATATCCCTGACCAAGAGAAATCTATATCTATATATTAATAAAAGTAGAAGTAAAATTGAATCTTTAATTAAAAAATTTTCAATTTAGTTTCAGATAGTGTTTGAGAGAATCTTTTTTATTTTATTTTATTTTTACTTTAATTTTTATATATTGGTAGGTTATATAACCTACTATTATTGGTAACCGTCTATTATTGATAAAAAGAAAAAAAAACTGTAAAAGCACAACCCCACTTTGCAGTAAATAAGATAGTATACTGTTACTTTAACCAATACTAAAACGGTTAAAGAAAATTAAAGTTAAAAAAAAGAAATGAAAAAATAAGATTTAAGTTGTGGTATATAGACAATATTCATGGTTAGAAAAAAAATTAGTTGAACAGTTAAAACAATACGTGTTTTGAAAAAAGTAGTTCTATAAAACTTACTAATATATAGAAAATTAAAGTTAAAAGATAAAATAAAAAATAAATTATGTATATAAGTTATGCCTTTCTAAAGTTAGAAAAAATGAGTTATGTTTTTAGGATATATCTTCTTCTGGTGTTCTTGGTCTATTTAGTACGATAATGTATTTTTAAATTTTTCAATACAAATGATTTATGTATATGAGCTATGTCTTTCTAATTACATTTTTTTCAATTTTCTCTTTATAGACATTTTTGTCTTCAGATCGGAAGAGCACACGTCTGATGCTTGACTTATTGCCTTATTACTGCACAACCTAAGTAGTTCAATCGATCAATAAATTACTCCATCCAAAAAAAAAAGTAAAATTGAATATTCAATTAGAAAAGATTCAATTTGGTTTTGGATTCCGTTTGATAGAATCTTTTTTATTTTATGTATTTTTTTAACTTTAATTCTTATATATTGATATGTTACATAACCTACCACTATTGGTAACCGCCCACAATTGATAAAAAAACTGTAAAAGCATAACCGTATTTTGTGATTAATAAGGTAGTGGGTGTTTACTTTACTCAATATTAAAACAATTATACAAAATTAATGTTTTAAAAAAATAATAAGATTCAAATTGTGGTGTATAGAGAATAATAATGGGTTAAAAAAGGAAGATAATAGGTGGTATCAATAGTGAGTAGTTACGTATATTTGTAGGATAGTTCTGTTAAACTTACTAATATAGAGGAAACTAAAGTAAAAAAATAAAATAAAATAAAAAAACAAGTGAATTTATGTAAATAAACTTTGTCGTTCTAAAGTGAAAAATAAAAAGTAAATGAATTATGTCTTCAGAATATATCTCCTTCTGGTACTTTTGATCTACTTGATATGATCATGTATTTTTATTTTTTTCAATATAAATGATTTATATATATATATATAAACAATGTATTTCTAATTACATTTTTTATTCTCTTTTTAGATTTTATTTGAAAGATTGTCACCAAATATCCCTTAGAATATTAGAAATCATATACGGGTGAGAGAAGTAATATCAAGACATGTCGAATTTGTTTTAGATTATTATGAATACTAATAAGAGTTAATGTTAATTATAAACTTTAATGGTTCATTGTTATGATGAATAATAAGAGTCAAGATTAACTTCTTTTCGAGTACTCTTTAAGAAGTCAATATTTAATCGTGTGTAGTTCTACATAGTAATGTTTAGAGTTGTGAATCATATTGATATGAAAATACTTAAATGTAATAAGAAATTAAGAATGAGAAGTCAATTAATGAAACAATGAATGTTGTGTATAATAGAGTTTTCCAAAATTTTTAATAATATTAAAAAAATATTTT
>CAVNYN010208748.1:0-29808 GCA_963692815.1 Nyctanthes arbor-tristis
TTCTAGTGCAAGTAAATGGATTAGTTTTTCCCGCTGATTTTTATGTACTTGATATGAATGATGAGTCCATATCTAACTCTACACCTATCTTGTTGGGATGACCATTTCTCTACACTTCACAAACTAAGATAGATGTGCATAATGGAACACTCACTATGGAATTTGATGGGGGAAGTGATCCAATTTAACATTTATGACGCCTTAAAATACCCTGACGATACATGTTCTGTGTTTGCAATCGATATTATTGATCCTCTTATGGGAGGAACTTTCCAGTTGAGTTGCAGGGATGAATTAGAAGTAGCTCTAACTGAGCATCTTGAGATGGGAACAGAGAGAAAATTGGCATTTAGCGAAGAATTAGAAGAGATGGTGGCGGCCCTACATTCTTTACAACTGGTGCCCAAAAGGTATGCAATTTGTATTATTCAATTGCCATAATCTACTAATAGATTGCTACCTTCTATTGTGCAGGCCACCACTTTAGAATTAAAGCCATTGCCGGGTCACTTGAAATATGTCTACCTCGGAGAAAAAGACACACTTCTAGTGATCATCTTATCCAAATTGACACTAGAGCAAGAAGATAAACTAGTGCGTGTCTTGAAAGACTATAAAAAATCAACAGGGTGGACCATAACTGACATAAAAGGGATAAAGCCCTCCATCTGTATGCACTGAATATTGCTTGAAGATATTGTTAAACCATCAAGACAGGCTCAAAGAAAAATTCCTCAATGATGGAAGTCGTGAAAAAAGAGATCCTAAAGCTCTTAGAGATTCAGTTGATTTACCCTATATCTGACAGTAAGTGGGTAAGCCCGGTTCAGGTTAAGCCAAAGAAATCAGGTGTGACAGTTATGGAAAATCAGGAAGGTGAGTTGATTCCCACTCGGGTGCAAACCGGGTTGCGGGTATGTATTGATTATAGAAAAATAAATTCTGGAACCCGAAAGGACCACTTCCCCCTCCTTTTTATTGCCTCATTCTTCATGTACTAGTCTATAATTCTACTCAATATGGCCAATAATAATAACAACCATTATTTGAACAAGACAATGGATATGGTCAAAATGGTAGCAGATCTGCAAAAGGATGGCACAAATTCTGAGTAACATATGTGTCTACAAATCTGTGGCAGATGCTGTGTGGTCCACCGTCGGCTGAAAAAAGTTGATACTTGACGATGCTACAGATATACAATTAGACAGACAACAATCACAAGTGAAAACAAAAGATTGATTCTCATCAAAATCGCCTGATGCACTAGTTAGAAGTCCAATACTTATTTCGCATATTTCATAACGAAAACCTGGAACCTAAAAACAATTATACTATTTAATAGCTCCCAAACATTGGAAAAAAAACTCAGTCACAATAATAAGCAATATATTGCGAACAATTCAATCACAATGGTAATAAATATATAGCAAACAATCAGCAACCTAACTCATATGAAAGACCAACATCCATCTTCATATTATATAAGATGATTCAAAGAGCAACACCGGTAATGAAAGTTCAGAATTATAAACTAAACAAATAACTATCCACAAGAAAAAAATAAATATATAAATTCCCATGTCAAAAAATTAAATTCCCATGAAAACAAATCCCATTACCAAAATATAACCAAAAGTGTCATCATCAACCATTGTAAAAAAATTCGAATGATAGCAAAAATGCTACCAAAATCAAACTAACAGTGTTGTAATCAACCATGGTAGAAAACTAAATGCGAAACCAATGTATCTTAAATGTATAATTGTACGATGTTTTTGAAGACCGCATAATAAAATATCCAGAAAAGCCTTGAGAAATCATCTACAATCAAGGCTTTTCAATCTTAACACCCTTGAGTTTTTTGCTTTTAGATGCCTGTGTTGACGTGACTACACTAGGGCTGAACAGGTCGTCTTCTAAAGTCGCTTTGATGGAGTAGCGGCAGGAGTTATAGCATCATCATTGGTTGGAGAATCAGAAGGCTAATCATGGAAAAAAACGAAAAGAAAATAACAAAGGTACCCTATCACTAAATCTGATTTTAAAAAATATACAAAATAAGTATGGACTAAGGCAAATAATATTCAATCAGTGTCAAATATACCGTATTGGACTCAACTGCAGTGGTCTATTCAAACATGAGTTCGAGATCGGAGTACGAACTGTATCCCTTTGAAAATAATATAATACTCATTCAAGTTAGGTAGGATAAATAGAACACATAGATAAGACAAAGATAAGGGATTAAATGACATCTTAGTATCTCAGAATCTGATCCCTCATCTGCCGCCTATTTCTCAATTTTTCTCTTATTCTCTGAAATGTTGTTTATTGAATACACAATTCTACCACTAGATGGATTTTTCCGGTCAATCTTAAACAACATTTGCCTTCCAACCAATTCTGAAATCTCTTTAGGCCAACTCTTTGGAGTTAAAGTTTCCTAATAAAATATAAAATCCAATAATAAGATAAGAAGGAATATACTACTATGCAGAACAAACAAATCAAGATCTTGAAGAAATAAGAGAGCAAAAGCATACCATGTCAATATGATCACTGAACTTTCCAGCTGCCTTTCCAATGAGACGCTGACCTTCTCCATCCCACAACATTATATCAGTTGTCCTCTTCTTGTGCTTGACCCGTAATTTGATGCTATACCTCCAAATACCTTCTAGAAAGCGCTCTTCACATTTACTGCACATATATTCCCCATTATCTCTAATAACTTTTTTAAAACAGGTAGGTCAGAGCATCCTAGATAGGCCCAATTAGTCAGGTAGAGTACTGAAGAGACTTGACCATCAAACCAATACCAGCGGACCTGGATATTAAAAAAGAAATAAATAACAACAAAAGCCAATAAATTATACATAACTTTAATTTAAAATATATTTGATGATACCTCTTTCATTGATGGTAAGTCTGCAATGGTTTTTGTAAAACCAATATCCTTATCATCATCATTAGAAATGGTAGACGAAGGTCGTTGGCCAGATGATTGGGAAGCAGACGGCCACATGTTTAAAAATCTATTTTAGAAGTTTAAAGTAAATGAAATTCTGACTTTTTGATTTCAGGAAAACCTTGATAAATAGTTAGATTAAATACCTAATGTGAAAATCCTTGATTTCAGGGATATGCACGTCAATCAATAGCTTTGTAGAATAAAATGAAGTTGCAATCCCCTTTGAATCACCTGCACCGGAAATTTAAAAAGCTTTAATAGTAAAAGAAACAAATAGAAAACATATATAATATATAAACTATACATTAACATAAGTGAAAGCGCTAACCCCAACGATTGTTAAGTCAGCACAGTTGAAGTATAACGATTACTGGATCCTGCCTTGGTATAGCTAAATATTTTGTCAACTCTTCAGTATATTCATCCCAAACAGCACAGTGAAGCTTTGTATTACTACATATAAAGTAATAACCTAACTAACTCAATAAAATTCATAGAAAACTAAATCAAATGAATTTAAGAATTAAAATGTTACTCAACATCACGGAGGTAAAAGTTGGAAAATTTCGACGCCCCCTCGATGCAATCTGGTTTTTTAACCTTCTCGCGAGGATTTAATTCACCTATTACGTCTGAGACGATAAACAGTAATCATTTAAAAGAATAAAAAAACTGTATCTCTTAAATTATATTATCAAATAGAGGGTGACTCAACAATTGAAATAATCTTACCAATAAGGTCAGGTGCATTGACGGTTGGAGCATTAATAATATCCATGAAAGAAATAAAGTTATACACGGATAGAGGAAAATGAGGATGCCTCTCAAAAGACTAACTCTTGATATTCGTTGTATCATTGAAGAAGAGCTTAAAATGGTGTGAAGTAGGCTTCCATCCACCAACATTGTCTTTCACATCAAAGTGCATCATAGCATATAATCCATTTTCTTCAATAAGATCATCAAAATCAGCTTTGAACTGATGGGTAATTGATGCCTAGATACGAACCCCCTATCAATTAAAAATTGCAAATAAGGCACTGTTCAATAGTAAACTAATTTATAAAATAAATAAACAATATATTACAAGCACGGTAGATTTGAACCTCGTACGATGTGGAAATTTCAGATAAGATATTGTTCACAATTACAGTAACTATAACTACTAAATAAATAAAGATAAACAGAAAGAAGTAAGAATTGAACAAAGTAAAGACATACAAAATAACATAAATTGAAATAAGTAAAAATTGGAAAAGTAAAGTCATACAAATTAACATAAATTGAAATAAGTAAGAATTGAATAATATAAAATCATATAAAATTAAGCCTACGGTTAAAGTTTAGAGGCAAAAATACAATTTCTTTTAGAAGGTCAACTAATAAAGGCTGGAATTAAGGCTCATTATCCGTGGCAAATTCCGTCATGCAAATGTATTCAAAATGTGTATATTGTGAGTTGGCCTCCATCATGCAAATGTATTCAAAATATGGATAATCTTTAATGAAATGACCAGAAGATATATCATATGTGGTATTCGCTCTTTCTAGTGGGTTGAGCATACGTGGAAATATGGAAATTCTTGAACAGGGTAAGCAACTCCATATTTATTTCATTAACGTTGTTTTAAACAATTCAGCTATAATACGAAGTGCTTTGATGAATATGTATTCGAAATCTATAAGCATAGAAGAGGCATCTAAAATATTTAAGGGAGCAGAAACTGATGAGACAACCATGATTAATGGATACCAAACATGGATACAGCCAAGAAGTAATTCACACAATTCAAAGTAAATTGAAATAGGTAAAAACTACGTGCATACAAATTAAATAGCAAGTAAAACACGTGAAATTTACTATTTATGTAATCATAAATCTGGCTTTATAGTTCAGTTAATTTCAACTAACCTCCTCGTCAATCAGCACCATCTCAATGACCCTTATTTCTTTCTCTTTGTTTTGGAACGGCACAGCCCACTTACGTGCCACACGGAGAAGGAAAGCAGCATTGTTGGGAAGTTTATAATTAACCTCACGTAGTGTATGCTTCACTAGAGCCATTTCAATTAATTATGACTGATGATAGCTCTTGGGAAAAAAACAATAGAGATATGAAGGTCAAATTGAGGTTACAATTACTTGGTATTTATAAACTAAAAATTGACCTAAAAAATTAGGGCTAGGAAAAAATCTGTAAATTTGAATGGAATAGGGCAAAAAAATCAATGAAATTGCCTTGCCTAAAATAAAGAAATTTACCTCAAAGATGACTCATCACGTGGATAAGTGATTCACAGCCGAGAGCCCTGCTTGAAGATAGACTCGATGAAGCCATCTGACGTATTTGATAATCTCTAACTCTAAAATTCAAATCGGATGGATGATAGTGGGAATTCATATTAGGAATTCAAGATATAATAGGTATGTGATAGAGGGAAGGCTGGGATTTTAGGGAAATTCGAATCGGAAAAGATAAGATTTGTATGTGAGATGATACCTAATATAGGATGAAATTGGGAGAAAAAATCAGTTAGATAGCGGGATGAAGACGTGAAAGTTAAGAGTATGAAGAAGTTCAAAGCCTAAATGGTCTTCTAAATTAGATAAATGAAAGTTTGGATGAAGACGTGAAATTGACGTTTCAATATATAGCTCACGTGAATTTCCTCTGTATTTCCATTCATTGCCAAGCCCAACTGTGTGAATTTCATTTAGCCTTTTAGTCAATGTGGGTCCTTGAACAATATTAATTCGAAAAGTAAGATATTTTTTTAGATACTCTCGACTTGATATTCCAGTGGTGGAATGGAATCTATATAAAAATGATATAATCAATAAATAAAATGTAATAAAATGGAGGGATATGATTTGAAGGATGAAATGAATGGTTAAGATGTCTTTATCTGATTTAGCAAGTGAAATGTGTGGAAAAATAAAAATGGCAATGACATTAGTATTATGTATATATAGATTTTCAACCACACATCATTATCTATTAAAATAATCTATTTATGTAACTTTATAATTTTTTCTTATTTTTCAACCACACGTCCTCGTAAAAATGACTTTTGCATAAAATTAATTCTAAAAAATCTAAATCAAATAAAATAGTGTTATTTATATATCCTGAAGACCGGTAATTTAGTTGGAATCTTCTTGGATAAAAAAGATGTCAACTAGACTAGAAACCAGTCTCTAGATAAATAGCACTGCTCAGTCAAATACAGGTATACCGAAGGCACAACACCTTTTATAGTGCTACCTGATGAAGGCACGTTCAGAGCCGTGGAGGATGCAGTATTTTAAAATACATGTGGTCCCCTGTAATTAGTGGTCGGGCTTCAAATTCAGAGCCTGATTTATTTCTATAGAAAGTTTAGTACTCGTCCAGTGCTGCTATATGGTGGTGGTTTGGGGACATTTGAAAATGAAATCAATAATTTATGTCAAAACTTTTACGGCAGTACCAGATGTTTAGGAACCGTGCAAAATGACCTTCCCCAACATTAGTTTTTCTAAAGTGAGCTCTAAAAAACTATGAAATCCTCTGGAAAAGACCTTAGCAATGTCATGGGATGGTTCGAAATTTACAAATGTGCATGCAATAGTAACCATTAACATTAGTTTAGGATTTTAGACAAGAAAGAGGCTTCAAAACATTTGGATCTTTAAAAGATACCAGTTATAAACTTATAATTTTTCGCCACCCTAATGAGTATATAAACACAAAATACACCCAAGGAACCAATTAAAATTTTATATTTTACAATTTTGAAATTGACCTTTTTGAAATATAGAATATTTTGGAAGAAATGTTGGACTTTTCCTCTGCATGTATGCATCAGCTTTTACGTTTTTGATGATATAGCACCTAATCAAGCAGTATCTGCCTTCTTTTGCATGAAGATTCACACCATTATCCCCCTCAGTTACAAATGGCTTCATCAGAAGTAGAAACTAGACAATTTGAACCTGGGGTAGGTTAGTTTTTAATTAAGGCACCAATGTTTAAAAAATTATATAAAACCCAACTTTTTTGGGATTTTTCTACAAGAATTTTTGATTATTTACTCCATGTGCAGAGAGAATGAGGGATGATGATACACCATGTTGCGAGCCAGATTCTGGTAATCCCTTGCCATTTCTTTGTCCTTGTCACATTTGCTGCTCTAACATCTGGTCTTTCCCAGGTTGATCTTGAAGTCCTTGTAAAAGCCGGTCTTCCTCAGGACAAGAGGAATGCTGGTTAGTACAATAGTACTCAACAATAAAGTGCTGGTATTTTTATTTGTTCTTGTACCTTGTAACTCTACTAATCCCATGTTCAACTTATTTTTATCATTTTTAGAAAAAATTCTGCCTATAGTTAAGAATGAGTGTTTACTTTTGTGCACCCTTCTTATCGGGAAATCTTTGGCTATAGAGGCTAGCATGTAGAACTCTGGAACAGTAGACAACATTTTACCTTAGTTATCAAACACTAAACTGATTAGAATATTTTAGTTGTCAAGACTTTTCCAATAGTCTTGGATACGATTCTTCCATTTTGGGCTGCTATCCTGGTTTCAATCACTTTTGTAGTGGCATTTGCTGAGGTACTCTATTATAACTGACTTCATTTCATGATCTGTCAAATCTAAGAGAGCATTGATTTATGTTTATTTATTCAGATTTCTTCATGGTTCAGGTAATCCTGCAGGCTGTCTGCTCCCGATATGGACTAAGCTTTGGTGCCAAGTTTGTGTCTTTTGTTCGATTTCTCTTGTTGATCTTCTTCCCAGTGGTATACCCAATTAGTAAAGTAATGGCAAGATCAAGCAGTAGATAAATTTTTTCTTCTAGTTCAGCCTAACAACATCCAACAATGTTTTCATAGCCCAATTAAATTCATCTGTATTCAGATTTTGATGCACCCACAAAAAATTGGTCTATTTAAGACCTCTATTTACACTAATAAAGCACGAACCATCCCACTTTAAACTCGTCTTCAACAATCATGTTGACAGTATTTATGGTCTTTTCCCTTTTTGTCATTGAAGCTACTGGATTGGCTTCTTGGGAAGAGCCATTCAGCACTTCTTAGAAGAGCAGAACTGAAAACATTAGTGGACTTGCATTCGGTCAAGGTCAGTTAATCTCAATTCAAATACAATTTTCTGGATTGTTTCCATTATAGTTCTGATATTTTAATAAAAGTTTATCAGGCAGGGAAAGGTGGAGAGTTGACAGATGATGAAACTACAATAATAACAGAAGCATTGAATATGACAGAAAAGACTGTTAAAAATGCCATGACTCCAATATCTAAAACATTTTCTTTGGATATAAATTCTAAACTTGACATGTATGATTGATTTTATACCTTTTTTTTAAGTTTTGGTTAATAAAATTATGGAAATAAAATATTTAACTAGGTTTCATAATTAGGTATACAATGGGAGCCATAGTGAGCCGGGGACATAGTCGGGTGCCTGTTTACTCTAGCAGCTCGACAAATATCGCTGGCCTTGTACTGGTAAGCCAATCTTGCTTTACTTCATCGAGACTCCTGAGTAGCAATTCTTTATGAGAGAAAATTGAAAACTTCCAATCTTGTTAGCGTGCCAAAATGCTCCTTATGAACTAAAACAACTGCATTTCTCTCTGAATTTAGGTAAAGAAGTTGATTGTCTGCAATCCTGAGGATGAAATCCCAATTAAAGATGTGGAAATTCGGAAAATTCCGAGGTATTGGAGTTATTTGTCAAATTATGTAGGTCTAGAACTCTTATATTCAAGAACTTACAAACATTTTCAGATTCATATTTCATGAAAATTTTTTGGTTCCTTTTTTAAGGATATATGAAAATTGGCCTCCTTATGATATACTGAAACTATTTTAGAAAGGTCTTAGTCACAGGGATGTGGTTGTGAAATCTAAGAAAGATCCCAAAGAAACATCTAAAGACACCAAAGCCAAGCTTGGCTTTTTGGGTATTAGAATTCATTCAAGCACCTAGCCTACACAACGAGATAGAAAAAGGTACGCTAAACTAGAAATGATTGCATTGGTGAAGAAACAACTGTTTCATATTATCTCTGGCTAGTTATTTTATGTTGAGATCATTGTTTATGAAGGATTTTTTTCAGGAAATAATCCTCCATTTGCTGTGAAAGAGCTTCTACATGACTCCCCGCCATATTCTGGTTATGGTGAAATTCAATCTTCAGTTGTACACAGAGGAGAGAGAGGTTACGCAAAGATTTCAAAAGATGAGCTCGAATCTCTCAATAATAAGTCCTTAGATGAGGAGGACATTGGCATAATAACAATGGAGGATGTAACTGACTACAAGTAATGTGACCAAACTTCTCAATGAATGAACTGTAAATGCTCCAATGTATTAAACATGCACTAATAATTTTCTTTCTTTCACTCCAGGAAGAGATACTGGACGAAACCGATCAACACATTGACATCCACAAGTCAGTGCAAATAAATACTGCGCTCTATTTTCAAAGTATTAATTCATTAAATTTTGGAATCATTTATTTCCAGGATTAGAATCAACGTTCCCCCACCAAGAAGACTATCATCGGTCTCCAAATCTGAATCTCTAGGGACAGCTTCAGGCTCTCAAAATTTATCAAACCCTAGACCCAGAGGCATCGCTTTTCTCCTCATGCTATCACTCTCCAATACTGCGATCACCAATCCCCCAATTTGTTCCATCGCCATTTGTAAAACCAGTACTATATGCTTCCCCTGGGAAGTCACTGTTGAATTCCCCAATTAGATCTTTAATCATAATTCGCAGCTCACCATCTTCCAGCCAGTTATGCTTTTTCTCCAACATAAGACAGCCAGCAGCATTCACTTTGTGTTTATGATTTCTATTCAATTGTTAATGCAATGGCATTGCGGATAATACTGAATCCATTTTAAAACTTAGGCGGGCCGGATGAATATGAAAAGGAAAAATCCATAGTTTTTTTCCACTAAGTTTCTATTCAATAACATAATTTAATAATAACATCTTCTTGCAACTTCGTTCCAACAGGTGTCAACAAAATCATATGAGAGATTACGACAGGTCAGTAATACATGAATAGACACCCGGTGCCACGAGCCATATGTTTATGCTCTTGCAAACCATTGGATATAATTATTTGCCAACTGATGTGCAGTATTACGCAGGACTAGAAGCTATATCTTATCTTATCTTAACAATATAAAGAGCCAGTAGTGGGCCTCATCGTCGTCTCGTCGCTATTTTGTTGATTAGTTCTCTTTTTTTTGGGTGGGTTTTGGGCTTTACTTTTCCAAGTTCCACGCAAGCCCCATTCTGTTTTGTCTTTGACCATACCACTATCAGTACGCTCGTTCTCTTCTCTGTAATTTCCAAAGGATTGTTTCGCCCCTTTAATACACAATCATCTCTCCTCCGATCTTTCTCTATGATGATTATGGTTTACGTCACTTTTTCTGTGATGATGTTGCTTCCCGTTTTACGTTCTTCTTCTCCTTGCTCTGTTCATTTTTCCTCTTATGAGATTGGGGTTTTTGTTCAGGGATCTGATCACTAGAGAACTGGCCGATTGTTGTGAGGTTTTTAGATGGTGCGTAACTAGCATAGGGACTTCATTGTACCAGTCGATTAGGGTGCAATTTGTTGGCCAAAAGAATTGACGGGTTTTTGGGAGTATCGTCTTCTTTCTATGCTGCGGCGATTTTTCTCTCATGCTTGGTGTCGGCGGTTGCCATTGCTGCTCTTTTTTTCCCTCTCTCTCCTGCCACCTATGCAAGGTAAGAAATTTTTTGAGTCTTTATGTCTGAACTGGTTTATTTTTGCTGTGTATTTTTACCCCTTTTTTGTTAGCTTATTCTTTGTAATTGTTGTTTGTACCCTAATTCTATGGTTTCAGTGCATATCCTTAGGACTCGGTTTTTATGTCTTTATTCACGCAGTCCTAATTAAGTGATATATGCATATTCGGTGGATTGATATGTTGACAACGGATTAACTATCAATAATCTGGTGGCTCCGCTTTATTAATATATACATTTGTTTTATTATAATGTATTAATCATATGCACTGTGGGAATCGATGATGGATTTTCGATTCGGTGAATTTGGCAATTTTCATATTCATGTTTGATAATTAATTTTGGCAGAAATTGGTTTTAGGCCCCTTTTGATTACAATATTATATTTGCTTCAAGTTCCAATTTCTATGGTTCAGTTTCAATATAGTCAATTAATATGAGAAAATAAATTGGATTCATTATTTAAGCACGGTAAATCGAATTTTTCTGTGCTATTTTTCAGGGATTTGATGTCTAATCACCCTTTGATTATTATTGTTTCAGATTAAATTCCTATGGTTTTAGGAATTGATTAAGCAACAATTTTAAATTCAAATATTGGTATATTTGTGTACGTATTTTGAAGTAAATTAATTGAAACAACATGTCACCAAAGCGACCTCTCTTGTGGAAATTGATATATTTTGAAATACAAATGGTTATGTGCATGTAATTTATGTGGATATTAATTGGCCCAAAGGAAGGTTGATATTTGACAGAATTGCCTGTGCACATGTGGTAATAAACACATGATAATTATTCATTTTTCTACGTGTGAACAATAAGCCGGCCCAAAAGAAGATTTATTGTTCGACATGTTTTTATTGTCAGTGTTTGATTAATACACCAAGATATCACTTACAAGTTAATATTTTGTCCAAAGATAAAATATTAATAGAGTGCCCGGTATCTTGAGATGTGGTTTACTTTTATTTGAATTTATTATTGTGATTTTTGGTATTGAAGATTGATGTGAGCTTGTTTTGTGTGTTTGTTGTTCTCTGATTCAGCTTTGACTCTTGGTAATATTACTGCCAACATCAACTCTATTCCCTTACTAAGTGATTCCAACTTCAAGTCATGGGGAGAGAACTTATTGATAGTTCTCGGAGTCATGGATCTCGACCTTGCGTTAAGGGAAGATTCTCCTTTATCTCTTACATATTAGAGTACTTCTGATCAAAAGAGGGATGTGGATAGGTGGAAGAGATCAAATCGCATGTGTTTAATGATCATGAAGAAGGCCATTCCAGAAGCATTCAGGGCCACAATTTCTGAAAATATTGTAATAGCTAAGGATTTCCTTGCTAATATTGAAAAAAGGTTTGTCAAGAATGAAAAGGTTGAAATTGGTACACTCTTGGCAAATCTTATTTCAATGAAGTATACAGGTAAAGGCAATATCAGGGAGCACATCTTAGAGATGTCTCATCTTGTTTCGAAATTAAAAGCACTTAAACTTGACCTCCCTGAGGACTTGCTAGTGCATCTGGTTCTTATATCTCTTCCATCACAGTTTAATCAGTTTAAAGTGAGCTATAATTGTCAAAAGAGACTTGGTCTCTAAATGAGCTCATATCACATTGTGTTCAGAAAAAGGAAAGGTTAAACCAAGATAGGACAGAAAGTGCTCATCTGGCCTCAACCTCTAAAAGTAAGAACAAAGGAAACAAAAGGAAGAAGAATAAAGAAGCTACAGATAGAGCACCTCAAAAGAAACAACAAAAAAAAAAATCAGATGATTCAGAAGGTACTGGTTGTTTCTTCTGTGGAGCTGAAGGGCATAAAAAGAAGCATTGCACCAATTACCACGCTTAGCGTGCTAAGAAAGGACTGCCTGAGTTGTTGAAAACCTAGTGATGGTGAAAGATACATCTATTTTGGTGATGGCACGAAGGTTGAAGTAGAGGCAATAGGAAAATTTAGATTATTGTTAAAGACTGGATATTATTTGGATCTTGATGAGACATTTGGCGTGCCGTCTTTTAGACGGAATTTAATTTCCATTTCTGTTTTGGACAAATTTGGTTATTTTGGTTCATTTGGAAGTGGAAATTTCAGTTTGTTTCATGATTCAAAACTAGTTGGGTCTGGTTCTTTATCATGATATGATAATCTTTAGTTTATTGACACAATTGTTTCATTTAATGAATCCCTGCAATTAAGTGCACGAGGTGTAAAGCAAAAATTAACCAATGAGAATTCTGTTTCATTATGGCATAAGAGATTAGGTCACATCTCCAAACGGAGAATTGAGAGACTTGTATCAGATGGAATTCTTGATCCTTTCGATTTTACAGATTTTGATGTTTGCATTAATTGTATAAAAGGGGAAACAAACCAACAAAAAAAAAATTGAAGCTAACAGGACTCTGGACGTCTTAGAACTTATGCATACAGCCATTTATGGGCCATTTTCAACTTCTTCTTGGAATGGTCAACAATATTTTACAACATTCATAGATGATTTTTCTAGATATAGCTATATTTATCTTCTTCATGAACAGGCACAGTCGCTAGATGTGTTCAAAAACTGTAAGGCTGAAGTTGAGAACCAACTCAGCAAAAGGATCAAAAGCGTCAGATCTGACCGTAGTGGTGAATACTATGACAGATATGACGGTTCAGGTGAACAACGTCCGGGACCTTTTACTAGATTCCTAGAGAAATGCTGTATCGTCCTACAGTACACTATGCCGGGTTTGCCCACTATGAATGACGTTGCTGAAAGACGAAACAGAACGCTTAAGGACATGGTGAGGAGTATGATATCTCATTCTACCTTACCAGAATCACTCTGGGGACAATCACTCAAGACTGCAGCTTATATTCTTAATAAAGTTCCGACCAAAGTAACTTCCAAAACCCCTTTATGAACTTTGGACAGGCAAAAAGCCTAGTTTAAAGCACTTGCATATTTGGGGATGTCCAGCTGAGGCAAGGCCTTATAAGCCTAATGAAAAAAAGTGGACTCAAGAACCGTGTGTTGCTATTTTATTGGATACTCTGAAATATCCAGGGGGTGCAAGTTTTATAATCCTACTACTAAGTCAATTTTCAAGTCAAGAAATGCTCGGTTCTTTGAGGACGTCGAGTTTGCGGAGAGAGATATGGTTAGGGACTTTGTCCTTGAAGAGGAATATGTTGATATTTTTCGACAGGTGTTATTGACATTGGTCAGGATTTCATTCCTGATTTTGGTCAAGACATAACAAATCAAGACAATGTCGAAGAACCTCGCAATTAAGTTACAGTTCCAGTAGAACAAACTTTGCCACCTCAATAACATATGCCATTAAGAAGATCCACTAGAGAGAAAAGAAGTGCAGTGCCAGATGATTACATTGTATTTCTTGAAGAACATGAGGCTGACATTGGAGTGATGGAAGATGATCCAATCAACATCTATCAAGTTCTAATTCTCAAAAGTGGATTGATGCTATAAATGAAGAGATTAAGTCCATGAAGGTTAATGATGTGTGGGATCTCATACCATTGCCAGAAGGGGCGAAACACATTGGTTGCAAATGGATATTTAAGACCAAGAGGTATTCAAAAGGCAATGTGGAGAGATACAAGACACGTCTTGTTCCAAAGAGCTTTACACAGAAAGAAGGCATCGACTATAAAGAGACTCTCTCTGGTTTCTTCGAAAGACTCTTTTACAATTGTAATGGCATTAGTGGCGCATTTCAATCTTGAGTTACATCAGATGGATGTAAAAATAGTGTTTCTAAATGGTGACATTGATGAAACTATTTATATGGTACAACCAGAAAACTTTGTATTAGGAGATTTAAAGACTATGGTTTGCAAACTTAAGAAATCCATCTATGGACTCAAGCAAGCATCTCGACAATGGTATTTCAAATTTCATCAAGTGATCATCTCTTTCAGATTTGAGGTGAATTTAGTCTATGATTGTGTATACCATAAGTTCTGTGGAAGTAGGTATATTTTCCTGGTTTTATATGTCAATGACATTTTGCTTGCCAGCAATGATATAGGCTTATTGCACGAAACTAAGAGATTTTTAGCTGAGAATTTTGAGATGAAAAATCTTGATGATGCCTCTTTTGTATTAGGTATTCAGATACACTGGGATCGCTCTCTGGGTATTCTTGGATTATCACAAAAGAGCTATATCGAAAAGGTTCTTAGGAAATATGGCATGTGAGATTGTAAACCAGGTGATACCCCTGCAGTTAAGGGAGACAAGTTCAGTCTCACACAGTGCCCTAAGAATAATTTTGAGTAAAAAGAAATGCAGCAGATTCCTTATGCATCAACAGTGGGGAGTCTGATGTATGCTCAAGTTTGTACGCGTCTGGATATTGCTTATATTACAGGGATGTTAGGCAGATATTTAAGCAATCCAGGAATAGACCATTGGAAAGCAGCCAAACGGGTCTTGCAGTACTCACAGAGAACAAAATACTACATGCTCACATATCGGAGGTCGGATCAGCTTAAGATCATTGGGTATACTGACGCCGATTTCGCTGGATGCCAAGATAGCAAGAAATCAACGTCAGACTATATTTATCTGCTTGCTGGAGGTGTTATTTCCTGGAAGAGTGCTAAACAGTCTCTAGTAGCATCTTCCACAATGGAAGCAGAATTTGTAGCATGTTATGAGGCATCCAATCATTGGATATGGCTGCGAAATTTTGTCACGGGATTGCGCATAGTGGATAGAATTGAAAGGCCACTCAAGTTATGTCAGTAGTTCTATATTCTAATAATAATAGGAGCTCGGCTAAGTCAAAACATATAGACATCAAGTTCCTAGTTGTTACAGAAAGAGTTAAGAGTGGACAGTTGTCTATAGAGCACATCGGTACAAACTCCATGGTTGCGGATCCGCGTGCTAAAGGATTGCCACCAAAAATGTTTCATGAGCACAATGCTCAAATGGGTGTCAAGTCATTTGAGGTTATTCAATTCTAGTGGGAGTTTGTAATCTTATATGCTTTTTCAATATAGACATTTTTCAGTTATTTAGTTTCTGGATATTTAGTTATTTTTTGAAGAAATACAGTTTTTGGTTTATTCACACTCTGACTTTAGTATGGTTTGATCTCACTAAGGTTTGAGGTGGACCAGTTAGAAATAGGCATGTTAAAATCACATTGCATGTAATTTCCATGCTATACATCCACATCATGATCCATGTCATTCAATTGTATTAGTATATATGACCATTGATGGGTCGAGTCACGAAAGATGTGACAAAGGCCGTTTTGATCCTATATTGATATGATTGATGGACCGGATTGGATATAGATACATTTTGGTAATGACAGGAAATTTGAGCTCATACGATTATTTTTACAATGCATAATTATAAGGTTACACATATAACCCACGCAGGAAATTATTGGATCCTTAATCCAATGTTGGGTTTATATGTGAATAATTATGTGTTGTGGGCTGTCATATAAGGTGAAGTCCGTTTAAAGTGATCTAATAAGGTTTCAGTAATTTGGGCTTTACTGTATCTGATAGGGTGTGGGCTTTTAATGTGTAGAGACCTAATAGGCTTCTATTTCAATGATGGGCTGAAATAGTGAAACCTTAGAGATAACGCGTCGTTATCTATATATACATCAATTATGGTCCCCGGATCGCACGTTCAAAAAATTCTATTCTGACATCTCATCTTCAGATAGAAAACCTAAAGAAAGACGTGTTGATCTAAAAGGCCAACCGCACAGCTCTAGACAATTAATTATGTCTTTAGATTCAAATACGCTTCCGCTTCTCAGGATTTTATTCTCGATGTTTCAACGTGGGTTTAGGGTTTATGTGATGTTATTCATAAACAGTTTATTCCCAACAGATATACTATAAAACTATATCCATTTTGGTTTAATCTTATACTTTTTCCAGCCAAATGTCATAGGAAAAATGCTGCAAGAGCAGCTATTGCATTACCCCTTTTTGAGCCATCATTGATCTCCACTTGCCAGTGTACAAATTTACATTTAAGTACCATTACTAGCATATCTAAAATCAAGGGATGAAATGCTTACAAGAGAATCTATTATAAGAAAGTAGCTGAAGCAAAATCTTCTGACCAACAAAAAGCTATAAAACATGGATAATCACGACCAGTCGACCACACCCAGTAGAGTTAATCATCTTAAAAGATGGAGTCAAATCGTGGCTTGTTTCCCATGACCATTTTTTCCGTGAGTCTGAATTCACATGTACCAAGGCGAAAACTTCTCAAAATCTTGTGCTTAACAAAATTGAAAATGATGTTCGTGATCAATTAAGTCAGTCATTGCTCTATATGCCCGTACACAGACTTTTATCTTTAATTCATTTTCAAATGCATGTTACTTTCTTTTAATTGCATATTTATGGATCATATCCTACATCACTTTAATCAATGGTTTGGACTGTGTAGTATGACGGTGAGAGACAACTCTGGTGAGGAATTTGATAGAAGTGTTGAAGAGAGACCAAAGAAGTCATTGCCATATTTGTTTATCGTCCTGAGAGATTAAAGTTGTTTGCTTGTTGATTGATAATTCTTATTTCTTTAAGCTTGAGCATAGCAAGAAAAGAATAGCACAATATGCTGCCAAATCTCCTAATACAGAGAAAAAAAAAGGCAAAAACAACTTGACAGAAAAACTGGCTGTCTTATTATTCTGTTATGGTCTTTTATTCGAGTTAGATTCAGTAGTAGTGATGGCTTATGGCTTGTCTTCAGTGAAAAGAAAATTGTGAGAAGTTGATCAACTAGTCTGATAAAAACATGCACCCGATTTAATAGTATATATTGCTTACAAATTTTTAAAATTGGATCTCTTTATTAGTATTTCCATTATTTGAAAGACATTTTGGACTGATTATACATAATAACTTATGTGTTTTGTTTGCACAGATGGCAAGAAAGATGGCTATCAAGTTGCTACGCTCCACCCTGGTAAACAGATTGGAAAAGCTTCCATTAACAAGCACACTCCGAAATCAGCTGGATCTCCCACTAGCAAGAGCTGCAATAGGGTAATTTTGGAAGCCATTATCTCTAGCTAAGATATAAAAAAGAAATCAAGTGATTAGAATTATGTTTGAAGTTCTAGAAAACTTGAAGAATTTATTTATTTCCAGAAAATTATTGGTTTTAAAAAATTTTCGATTTATCTGTGATACTGTTAGAATTTTGCTTGATGGCTAAGTATAGTTCAATTCTGATGCTGTTAGTTAATTTCTTGTTGCACCTAGGGTGACATATTTTATTTTTTATTTTTTTATTGCTTTGGGGATTTCAACAAGCTTCTGCAACTCTTTGCTATAAGGAAAAAATTTCAGCCAGCATTGATTTTTATTTGTAAATCTGTAATTGTTGAAGCAATTCAGGATCTATGTTAAATTTCTTATTTATTTGATTGTTTCTTATTATTATTATTTTGAATTCCATTTGACAGAAAATACCACATGACTTTTTAATTGGTGAAGAGCTCCAGGCTGCAGTAGAGGATTATATCCAGCCTCTTCTTACCAAAATATTTATTGTGATTTTTGTTTTCTATTTTGAATTTTTGATCTGTCTTGAGAGCTTTCTTTTCTTCTCATAAAATCAATTAGAACAATCATCAGATGAGTTGCTTTTGCACAGGTAGAAGTCAAAGATAGTTCTTTTGTTACTAAGATCAGACTCTGAGTAAAATGACGAACCCAAGTAGTTCTTTGCCTTCGTCCTTTTATTTTGAGGAGGTGTGTGTTTATCATGAAGTACTTTTGGAATTAAATATTTCGAATTTGAGTGCTCATAAAAAACTTATCAAACATTTTAAATTAGAATTGAGTATATTATATTTAGTTACTCAATTATGCAATTTGAGAATAGGTTCATTCTCCTTGGAAAAGGAAAATAAGAAACGACATCAATTGCATTATTTTGTCAATTGATGACATAATCAATTAATATCACAAGCATATAGCTTCGAATGCCAATCAATGCCAAGTTGATGTGGTGAGTTATTTTCTTTTCTCCGAGAAAAAACAAATGATGGGATGGACGAAGTGATAAAGCTTGAGTTTTCTAGTTATTTGTTTTTTATGTTATATTAATTGCAACGGTATTTATTAGGTAAGACTATGTTCACAAAAGCTTCTTAGATCTTAGTTGTCAAGATTTCAAGTAGATTAGAAGTTTGGCGTGGGAAAGTAGTGGTGTCAACTTAGAATTAGCAGTTTTTATATGACAAAAAGTGGGAGGGAAAGGAGGGATGAAAGAAAGAAATAAATAAAGAATTCTGCCTTTTTGATGAACTTTGAGGTAGCAAAGTGGATGTGAAAATAACTATTATTGCAGTACCAATGCTGTAAGCTCTCTACTTCTCAACCACTTCAACAGTTTACATCTATTCTTGTACTAAATTTGTCTTGAAAAAGAGCAAGATGCTTTCATTATTATCAACACAGAAGTCTCATATCAAATGAATTTCAAGTAGTCAAGACAACTCTTTTCTCCACTCCATTTGAGTCATTGGATTCATGATTAGAATGCCAGATAATTGAAAGACATAAATTGTGTTTTGTTATTTTTTAAAAAAAGGGTCTTTCGATTCTTTTTGTCAAATTATGTTCAAGAACTAACCATTTCAACCACAAGAGAGCTCGACTTATTTGGTTAAAGCTTGCTTTGCATATTTTGAAATTATGGCTCCAGTTTATAAGGCGCTTGATTTGATTGTGATCCGAGTAACCCCAGTAGGTTATCTTGGTTGTTCTTACCTCAGTCGGCTCTTGAGTTTCCAGTGTGTGTGGTTTTTAAAATGTTTTTTTTGTATATTTGTATTGTTGTGCTGGTGTACGCTCATGATTAACTAAGTTGTAATTCTGAAGTAATCATTTTTTTATTTCCCCCTTTTAGTTTTGCTGTATATGTGATCTTATTTATAGTGAGGAGAACTTGTCTCATTCTGATCATTTTAATGATGTTAAACAGCTAGAGAATCATAAGATTGCTTGCGGTTTCTGTATTTTGCAATCTGTTCTAATGGCACATGTGGAATTGAAGTTCAAATCTTAAAAAGTTACATTTGAACATCAATTCTACCAGAATGTTAAGTGATATTGGACCAGCAAATATCTATAAATTTGACTATTGGCATATATTACTGTGTATTATTTATATGAACATAAGGTTCCCCCACCTCCCCCCCTGCCCGAGGGGGTGTTTTTCTGGTAATATGACGTATATTCTGGTGACTTGAATGATTATTAATGAATAACACTTCTGATTTTGATTTTTACATGTACATGTCTAAATGCAAATTGATGGTGTAGCTATTACGTTATTTTGCAGTTTCTTATGTTCTTGTTCTTTCTATGCAGCCCTTGGTGTCTGCTCATGAGAACCAGTTTTTATGTTTTGGATTTGCAAATTATAGTAATTTCTAGACGTCTTATTTTGATAGTATAAAAGTGTGTGATGCTGCATGCAGGCTTGACAAAAAAATGGTATGTGATGCAGAGCTTTTAGAATTGTTGGAACTCCTTGTCTGTGGAATAGTTTCAGCTGCTGCATTTTCAATGAAGCGTTATAATGGAACTTGATGATGTTAGGTAATTAATCAATTGTTGAAATTGGGGTGGGTGTGCTTGTATCATTTACTTTCTTCTAAAGTATTTGACGGGGATTAAGGTTTGAGTATTGGACTTGTTAATGAATGATGATTGTTGGAGAAGTATTAATTGTAGAATCAAATTAAAGTCGGAAGTAAAATCTGATTTTGTTACTATTATATATATTTTTTTTTCTTTTTTTTTTTTGGTTTGGGGGGGTGGGGGGGGGAGGGGTTTGGAAAAGAGGTTTGTTAAGCTAATGGCAATGGCTCAATGGGTGAATATCATAGCAAATTGATTTCTTGTACCGTCTTACTTCCTTATACAAGTGACATGTAATATTTGTACGAGGAGTCTTAATGTTCAAATCATCATGGCTACAGCTCCAAATTAACAACACTAACAACACGTGCGACGCACGTGGTAACCCTAGTATAAATATGCAAGTATATGATAGCCAACACAGTGAGTTATATTTTACCAAATAAGCATGTATGTAATTCTTTGTAGATACATTAGTTTGAAATATTATCGTCAATAATAGTCAATTTCAAGTTTTAAACAGATATTTCTCCCTGCTGAGGACAAGTGTGTGGCAGCAAAACGGCTTCTTGCTATGTCAAAATTGTAACAAGGCACAGCCATTCATTATCTGGATAAGATTTTCATAAAAAACCCAACAGCACACATACATATATGATTCCACATGAAAACTTGAATACTCTGAGAAAAAGCCATGAAAACTCTCAGCATTCTTCAACAAACAACCCATTTACACATTACAAAATCAAATTACCAGCGGCAGAGCTATCCGGCCCTCCACCAGCTCCGCCTGAAAAACCAAGTAAATTGGAGGCTGCACGCAGGAGCAAAGGGCTTTGGCGGATCATCAGCCAATGTCCAGCAGCCAAAAAAGACAGCAAAACTTGACCCAAGACGATACCCAAAAACCGAAGAAGAAAATGATGAGAAAATACCTGATGTGGTTTGGGGGAGGATGATATCGAGGATCGTGTTCTATGTTGGGGCGCCATTGATCTTGGGATTTGCACTGCTGCAAGTTTTGGGTGCACTAAAGGAACAGAAACTCTGGGACGTGCCGAATTGGATGCTATTTTTGACAAGTTTTACGACATTTGGAAGTTCAGCACTAGGAATTGCTTATGGGGCAATGTCTACTAGTTGGGATGTAGAGAAAGAGGGTTCATTTCTTGGATTTGAACAAGCTCAGAAGAACTGGGTTGAGATGTGGAAAGAAGATGATCAAATCCATTAGGGATATCTAGTATTATTTGATTTGATTTAGCGTATATAAAAAGAAGTTGAATCATTTGTATTGATAGTTTTCTACTTGCGTCAACACACGTATAAACAACATCCTTATCATTGCTTGTATTGAGCTCTCATTCCTCTGAGATAACTTGAGAAGGATTATTCAAATTTGAGAACACCAATAAAGATAAAAAGTCACTGTTATTCTGTTATCTTGTTATTTCCGGCCTTCCAATTCCAAATGAGGGTTGATAAATCTCTATAGTGAACTGATTTTACCCTTTTTCTATAGAGCTATATCTAGCTCTATACAGAACCAGCTATTTTCACATGCGACGTGGCTCTTTTCTTTTAATTCTTGAGTTATATACAAAAGCCTGATCTAACTCTAGAAATCACAACAAAAGTAATGCTTCCTTGGATAGTATGCAAAACGTGGTCTCATCGTATTCAAGCAGACGTCTCACACCCTTTGTACCGATCTCCCGCGAGACGTCTAGTGAGGACATGCATGATAGGAGATCATTTTTACTTAATTATTGTTAACAGTTTGATTCTCCTCTTCTACAACTCTTTTAAGTGCATCACGCGTTATGCTTGCAATTGCAAAGTCGCTCTTTAACTGATTTTTTTAGCACAAGCTAGGCTGGGCTTAGGCCCAATATTATAAAAGGACCAACATAAAATGGACCCAAACCCAAGAACACTAGATCTCAAAGAAGCCTATACTATAAAAGCCCGTCATTTCTAGGGTTTCTGCAATTTCTGAGAAGCTGCTGTTGCATCATCTGCTGGAGCCCCTAACCCGATTCATTCTCCGAGCCGACCAATTGTACAGAAGCCATGGTATAATTCGTGCCTCTATCTGTGAACATGTTATTTCTGAATGCGTTTTACTTATCAAACGTTTCTGTTGGCAATAAGGATTAATTGTAATAATTTCATTCATTTATCTCAGATTATCCCAGAGAAGAACCGGAGGGAGATATCCAAATATCTCTTTCAAGGTAACATCAAAATGTCCTCTCCTCAAAGTATAAAGGCACGCATAATTCTGCACAAGTATGCACTTTTGATGCGTCTTTCATCATATTTTATGGATGCTTTTTGGCAGAGGGTGTGTGCTATGCAAAGAAGGATTTCAACTTGGCCAAGCACCCCGAAATCGATGTTCCTAACTTGCAGGTGATCAAGCTGATGCAGAGCTTCAAGTCAAAGGAGTACGTGAGGGAGACCTTTGCCTGGATGCATTACTACTGGTATTTGACTAATGATGGCATTGAGTTTCTCCGCACCTACCTCAACCTTCCTTCTGAGATTGTTCCTGCTACCCTCAAGAAGTCTGCCAAGCCATTAGGTCGGCCAATGGGAGGCCCACCAGGCGACCGCCCACGGTACATCTTTTATTCTTCAAAATTCAAAATTTGAAGTTTGGTTCTAATCTAATACCTGGTCCCAGAGTTTATGATTGTTACTCTAAATTCTAATACATTTTACCGACGAAGGTGAGAAAGTGCATATGCCTTACAAAAATGATGTGTTTTTCCTCCAATCCCAGTGGGCAACCAAGATTCGAAGGTGATAGACCAAGATTTGGAGATAGGGATGGATATCGGGGAGGGCCAAGAGGACCACCAGGTGAATTCGGAGCTGATAAGGGTGGAGCTCCTGCTGACTACCAGCCTGCTTTCAGGGTAATTTGGATTTTCTTATGCTATATCTTTTTTGATTGCTGAATTATTTTCTTCTGCTTAGATTATGTTAATGTTGCTTTCTATTGTATCCATTTGCTTCCTGTAAGCCCGCACATGTGTGATAGCGTAATCAAATTAATCAAAATGGAAGTTTGCACCCTTAGGAAATGGACCAAATAGCACAACTTTAACCTTAATCTGTTCATGGCAATTGTATTACATTTCTTCTGTAGGGATGATGCAGTTATCACTGGACAATTTTGAACTGTGGTTATACTATTTGCCATTCTAGCAACAATCTTTTATTGCTCACACATTTTACTGTGGGCATCTGAGAGTCAGATTCATCTAGCAAATAATTTTTATCCACCATTGTTCATAAGTTCAATATTTTGCTTATTTTTAGTTTTTTAAGAAGTCGTTTAGGATGAAATTCAAGAATGACAAATGCAAAATACATTCATTTCTTATGATTGATTAATTGTCTCCATTCAATTTGGAATAATCCTCTATTCCATCTTAATGTGATGAGATTATTGACATTAGATGACTGCATTTTCTTCTCCAATGCTAACACCTGCTAATCAAAGATAGTAACTTTTATATTGTTAAATATGTTAAATATAGAAGTGAGCTTCTTTCTCATTTTTTATTGACATGCTTCAATATCATTGGTCAATGCTGGCTGGATTGTTATGAATCAAATACTTTTCTTTTGACTTGCCATGTAATTGGTTTATGTTTCTAGTACTAGTATGGGTTACTTTTTCTTGTTTGTTGGAATAACAATTTACCACCGTCAACTGAAACATTCTTCAACCTTTGTTGCTTAAAAAGTCTACTGGCCTACTTTTTGTGGTTGACGGTTTTGGTTGCCTTCAGAATTAATTTCTTTTGATGACATCTAGAGAATCCAATTATGTTTATTTACAATGTATGTGTTGAATTATAACATTCCTGGATCAGGACAACCATTTGAATTTGCTAGTGACTATTTTTTATTAAATATGGAAGGGGAGCAAAATTTGACTTCTTCAATCATATGAAACTTGATTTAATTCAACATGCAGGGTTCTGGTGGAAGACCTGGGTTTGGACGAGGTTCTGGCGGCGTTGGAGGAGCACCCCCAAGTTAACGTGCCCTCGATATTTGATTTGCTAATTTTACATGCTTTTTGCAAGTTAGGAATGAGATGTTGGAATTTGTGTGGAAGTCATGAGGCTTGCTTTTGTGAGGAAAGATTATATTGTAGCATGTTTTCTACAGATTTGTTCACGCTGAATCTGAATATTTGTTTCTTAAGTTATTAGTTTTTACCACCAAAGAAGTCTTGGTTTTATGCACTACCAATTTTTATTGCTGATTCTTACTTCCTGAATATCCAAGTATTTAGTGGGAAGAGGGAGCAAAAGGGATACCATCTCAGTTTCTGATCTCCCCCCTTGCCCCCCGGGGGGGGGGGGGTGAGTATGATACAATAATGTTCCTGCCTGCATTTCCTTATTTGACATTGAATCGTTTTTGGGTGAATGTTGTTACTATATACTTTTCAAATATCTATTCATCTTTTAATGTAAAAACTCTAACTAGATTATAGGCATGCCTCTGATTTAGATAAATAACCTTACTTAAGAGTTACCAACAGAAAATGGATGGGATAAAGTCAACTTACTAATGTAAGCATTGGTTACGTAGCTTTGTTACAAAAACGATGCCTAGGCTTACTCGTGTCATGCACTGTCTTCTCGTACATTTGTGTTGCTTTATTGTGCAGTGCGTTGTCCAATCCTGCTGAGTGGGTGAACTTACAACACCCTCCCGTTGACGTGGGTGGTGATTGGGGCTGAGTGGCACTTAAAAAAAAAAAATTGAAACACAAATCTGAGAATCGAGCAGGAGAGAGAAGCCATTTCACTCCCAAACCCATCGCCCCCTAGCTGACCTCCCCTCGCTCTCCCTACCCCCATCTCCGGCGACTTCACGGCTTCACGGCAACCGGTGAGTGGACGGCGGCAGTTATCGGCGACCCGACGGCGGCGAGCAAAGGTCGTGACCGCAGAGTTTCCCCCCCTCTCTCTCTCTCTGTGTTAATTTTGATATGAAAATATGTGGTTGGTCTCCCGTGGGATTATTTTGAAGATTTTTGGCTATACTTTTGATAATAATTATGATAATATTCATTAGAAGTCTTCAAGAATGCCTTTGGGGTCTCCTACAGTGCTCTTAATCAAACAACTGTTGGCATGGACTTTTTGTTATTCTATTGTTTTGTGTTAATTATTCTCAGATAATGCTTGCTGATACCATGAACAATGTTGTCATGAAAAAGGGTTTTCACGAAGTTTTAGGAAGGGCGAGAGAAGGGTTAGGGTTGGGATCGAAATTAGGGTTCTGTAGTAGGAGCGCTGACGGTCCAGTCGCCGCCGTGAAGTCGCCGGAGATGGGGGTGGGGGAGCGAAAGGGTGGGTGAGAGAGTGGGAGGCAATCTTGGGATTGAAAATGGTTGGCTTCTCTCCCCTGCTCGATTCTCAAATTTGTTTTCAATTTTTTTTTTTTTTTAAAGTGCCACTAAGGGACTAGTCACTGCCGACGTCAGCGGGTGGGTGTTGTAAGTTCACCCACCGTGGGTGTGTAAGCGGGACCGCTGCGTTGTCTTGGTGCTCCTATGCAGAAGTAATATCCTCAAAATTTTTCTTTTTACTAATCTATAGAAGTAGAGGTCGCTTTCTCCACTTATGGATTTTTAATACACAACATTGTCTAAAGTAACGTAATGTTAAGACTCGAGTGTAGAGCTTCATACGTGGCAACATATTGAATACTTGATATCGTTGAGATTTTGTCTACGTCTAGTATTTTCAATAGAGTCTTTGTCTTAAAATATACATGACATGTATCCATACTTGTCACACAAACTTTCAAAAAGTTCTTAGGACTCGCTCTTACATATAGAAGTTTGTTAAATGAGCTTCCTTAGGGCAAAACTAGAAGCCTTGAAGTTTGCTTTTATTTTAGTAAGGTTTAGTCACAACTTAAATTAGTAAACTAAGAACATTCACATTGATAGTGCTAAATTAACTATCCACATAAGTAAAAAATAGAGTTTTTAGTGATTGTTAAAAGACACTTAAGAAGTTAAATTTAATTATTAATTTGTGTCACATTGATGATTTTAAATAAGAGTGTTAAATTTAATCATCAATTCAATAATTGAATAGTGGACCAATCCCAATTTAACTAAAATTAAATAAAAAATAATGTCACATAAAGTGTTAAGTTTGTTGTTAAATTTAATAATAAAACTAACAACTTATTAAATTAAACTAGTATATTACCCATGCGTTGCACGGGACCAAAAAGAGGTTTTTTTCTCTAAAAATGATTTAATCATAAACTATATATTTTATAACCATGGATATTGTAATGAAATCGGTTCATGGGTGATAAATTAATATAATAAATCAGAATGAATGTACTTGGTGAATACGTAAAAAAAGTTTTAATAAATGATATTGAGGTCACAACTAATAAAGAATTACGTTTCAATGTCAAATGTAAATTTAATTCACCTTAAATTTTAAAAGACCTCTTTGAAAACTACATTGGGTGTGGATTTTCTCTCAGTAGGGGGCCATTACCATAGATCACAATCTTCAGTCCTTTACGATTTGTAAATCTAGAGAATGCAATATACAATTGTCCGTGACTAAACACTGGCTTTTTCAAAAGAAGTCTAACATTGGTAAATGATTGACCTTGACTTTTGTTAATAGTCATTGCGTATGAAACAATGATGGGAAACTGCCTTTGTCGAAATTTGAAAGGCAACTTTGTGTCAAAGGGTGTCAATGTCATCTTTGGGATCAACACCTAGGGGCGGGCATAAGCACTTGAAAGAATCCTTGCTTCCAATACATGTTTCCCCAATCTGGTTATAACTAATCTAGTCTCATTACACAGTCTAAGAGAATGATCTATATTTCTCAATAATATTACCGGCGTCGCAATCTTTAATTTCAACTCATAACTTGGAAAGCTTTATGTTGTTTAAGAACTCAGGTGTATGTTTACCCTCTAAGAAATCAGCACCACCTTTATCTTTATAGCACGAGTCAAAGCTTAAATATGATGTTCGTTCAGCTGCATTCGTTGACAACATATAATCTTTAACAGATTCAGATTCAACCACATCTAATATTGGTGCTAGGATTGCTGGTAACTTGCATCATTGTTGTGACACAAAAATGCAGGATAAGTGTAACATCCCGCAAAATTTTAAAGCAAGTGTATCGTTATTCTGATAATGATTAAATAATTGCTTGAATTGTATTATAAAATTTCAAGCTCGTTACCCAATTGAACATTCAAAATTAGAATATGACAACGGGATCATATTGAAAGGCATCAATGGTAAAGTTACAAAATTGTCACTCAACTGAACGCCAAGAATTGGAATGTGAAAATGTAATCGTAAAGAATTGCAAAGTTGTAAGTTGTCCTTCAATTGAATGAGGAAAATTGAAATATGACAATGATCAAATAACAGTTTGAAACGTTACAAGAATTCTTGAATTGTATTAGAAAATTAAAATATTGTTACTCAATTGATGATAGAGAAAGAAATTGATCCTTAATTGACATAAAGTAAAGTACAGTGACTTAATTGAAAGATAATACTAATGAGAAGGACTTCTCAGACAAAAGCTCTCTTTTATCTCTTCAAACAAGGCTTAGTTCATATACATATAGAATCCACATTCTAAAGGCTATTTTGCTTAGATATACTAAGGAATTGAAGATGTTTTACCATTCATTAACAAGTCTCAACTTCAAAGGTATAAGAAAACAAGGTGAGTAATTCATTACTTTGGTTTATGGGCATACATAAGTTTCAAGAAAAGGTATGTGTTTTGATTATTGTTAAAATAATTTCTTGCATAAGAAGTGCTAGAGTCTCTCTACCCATTTTGTATTGTTTGCTTTGATTTGATCCATGTTAATTGTTATGGATTAATGAAAGTTTGGAAATCCGGTAAAAGCTAACCGGAAATTGTTATGAATCTATTGTGTTGTCATTACCATATTGGTATTTGAAAGGCAACGAGGCGCCATGGGTAGTAGGAACTTCTAGTATTTGGGGGCCCTATAATGTATTCAAAAAGGTTTGTGCATCTTAATATTCTTAAGATTGTAGCATGAAATGATTTCTATAAACCTTTGGTAAACCAAAATAATGTATTACTCACGGGGTATTTTATACTCACCTTGTATGTGATTACTCTTTTATAGATGATCCACCGAATGATCGTTGAGAGAAAGGCCGAAGAATGGAGGTTGACGCGAGCCAAGTTAAGCATGTGATAGAGATAGACCTTTGGGCTTATTATGAGGATGATCCCATGTTTGTAATGTATTTGGGAATCTCATATGAGTTTGATATATTTTGTGCTTTTTCCCTCAATCTTTTGTACCATGACAAGATTATGAGGGATATGCCAATGTTTCTTATTTAATTAAGTATTAGTTAGTGATGGGAGTAAGGTAAGTATATGTATGGAAACTAATATAACTAAATAAAACTTGACTTATAAGGAAGTTTTTTATACGAGATTGGGAGTCCTATTTTCACACGTAAGGGTCTCCCAAGCTTGTGTTCGGTAATATATATATAAAGTGACTTTTATTTATCGTGTGTCATGTTCTTCTATACAAATACTACAACTTTAAACTAATTAAAGATGACAAACAACACTACATCATCTAATGAATAAAAGAGAATTGATTGACAAGTCACGCCCCTCGATTTTTTTTCAAGAGTTGTAACAAGAAATTTGTAACGCTTCCGGCATATTGATTTAGTAAGATAACTTTAAACCATGCTTTTAATTGAGGGGTTTGACAAGAGTGGTATCAGAGCATCGTTCCAAGGGGCGATTACATGCATATCTTGCTCGTGTGAGACATCCTCCAGTTGGCTTGCAAGTAAGTGACCAATTACCAAGTTATAAGTAGCATAGGTATATTTGTATAGTTCCTTCAAGTAAGATTATTAGTTACAATGTAGATGGAATTGAAGTTTTTGGTGTTTGATTACATGGATTTACCTTACTTTGGAACACTAATTTGAAAAACGTCAATGAAAAAGAAAGTTGGATGAAAAGGTGCTATACGATCTCTATCCATGCTAGATTATGCTTTGGAATCAAAATAATTACATGAAAATGATAAGGGAATAAAAAAGTATGAAATTTGGTCTTTCCAGGGTTGCCCGCGGCTGCCCGCGGAATGCATTCCGAGATCGGAACTACTCGCGGGCAACAGAAAAAAATTTGTCGGAATTCAATTTGTTCTATGCGGCCGCAAGGAGTTGTTCTATGTGCCCGCATAGTGTGTGTAAAAAAAAAAAAAAAAAAAAAAAAAAAAAAAAAA